>LPNX010156119.1:67260-87283 GCA_001517045.1 Pseudotsuga menziesii
AAGTGGGCAAAGTGGCTCCCTCTCGTTGAATGGTGGTATAATACCTCTTACCACACTACCTCTAAAATGACTCCATATGAAGCAGTTTATGGTCAGGCACTGCCAGTTCTTCTTCCTTACACCCCCAGCAGCTCTCCAGTTCAGGCAGTTGACGCGGTCCTTCGAAACCACGATGAGGTTCTTCGCATTTTGCATGAAAATATTCACATGGCAAGAAATCGCATGAAGCAACAAGCTGATCAGCACCATTCTGAGCGCACTTTTGAAGCCGGTGATATGGTTTTTCTTCATCTCCAGCCTTACAAGCAATCCTCACTAAAACTCAAAGGGCGTCATAAGCTCGCTCCAAAGTTCTATGGGCCATATAGGATTCTTCAGAAGATTGGGTCTGTTTCTTATAAATTGGAACTTCCGCCTTCTTCCCGCATTCATCCAGTATTTCATGTCTCTTGTCTGAACAAAGTTCTTGGCACCAACATCAAAGGCCAAACTATTTTACCAGAAATGGATAATGAAGGATCCATCTTTTTGGAGCCAGAGGCTGTCCTCAATAAGCGCACTCATCAGCTTCGCTCTCGCTCTATCACAGAGGTCTTAATTCAATGGCACGGAATGCAGCTCGAGGATGCTATGTGGGAACCACTCCTTCAGATTCAGCGACAATTTCCACATCTAAAGCTTTGAGGACAAAGCTTTTTCTAAGGGGGAGGGGATGTTAGGAACCCATGTCAATCCTTCTCTTTACCGTGTTAGTATATTGTTGTTGGACGCATATGCTTTGTAAGTCGTCCCATAGTAATTGTTGATCCATAGTTTGTGTTATTGTTGTTGGGCGCATATGCTTTGTAAGCCACCTGTAGTATTTGTTGATCCATAGTTTATATTAGCCCATGGTTTTGACCCATAGTATTGGCGCCTATTTTTAGTATATAAGTGTGTGTTGAGGCCAAGGAAGGCACCGTGAAGTTATTTTGTATTGAGCTTGCTCAAAGGAGGTTGCCCCCTCGAAGTGGCCTACGATTAATATAAAAGTGATTTTGAGTTCTGTTGCTATATCGTTTAGTTTGATTAATTATTTGCTGTAGGGTCCTCACAAATACCTCTAGATTTCTCTCCCTCAACCATGGACATGAGCTTGTATTTATAAGGCTCAATGGATAGGAATGGTTGAGAGATTTGTGGATGAGGTGGCCTCTAAGATCCTATGATGGGGGATCTCGAGCTCAACTGACCCACAATGATAGGGATAAAGGAGGATATGGGGCTCAGGATCTAGAAGCCTCGAGAAACTTCTCTTTTTCCCCTTTTACCCAGGGTACCGCTTTTCTTAACTTATGACAGAGCAGTTTAGATGAGAAAATCTTATGGGCCAAAGGCCACAGGCGGTGGCACTGCTTATGGCAAATAGGATGTAGGTAGTACGAGCAAGGTACCGCTCATGGTTAACAGGGAAAGCGTGGTGCTGAGTATTTTCATGTAGAATTGACAAACAACATGGGTTTCCACTCTAAGTGCTGGTATTAAGGGAAAACATGTAAGTCAAAGGTCTTATCACATGGTGGTGACATGATTTGGGTGTAACACCTTTTCAAAAGTTCCACTAAAACTTGTTAAGGTGAGTAAGTTGGTTGGAATCAAAAGTCGGTCGAAGTAAAAACTATCGAAGTAAGGTAAGTGCGTCGAAGAAAAAGTAGTCTATTTAAAAGGCTAGTTGGCCAAAGTAAAACCCGCCGAAGTATTTTAGTAAAGTTTAACTTGTCAAAATTCGACTTGTCTAGTCAGAATTCGACTTCAACTTGTCTAGTTAGAATTTTATTTCTCCTTGTCTTGTCGGCGTTAGACAAGTTTTACCCAACGAGTAAAAAGAGGTTGAATTCTAGACAACAAGTTTTTTTACTGCACAGTAACTTAGGTTAACTATCGGCCTTCGACATCTCATTTTCAAGAAAGGCTAATGGTGTTGGGATTACCAACTTCTTATCCCATCCAATATTTTTGAACATGTTGCAGATGCTGGTGAACCAAATCACTTAGAGGAGATTAGATATGGTATTTATGGTATGGGAATACATAGAAAATGTCATATTACATGTCATCGAATTCTATTAACAGTGCTATTTGCGGCTACAGGCCAATGTCTGAGGAGTCGTGCAGCAAGATCTTATTCTGAAAAAGAAGAAAAAATGTGAAAAACATATAAAGTAGATGATTCAAATGGAGAAACTCATGGAATTCACTCTAAAGCCTTTGTACATGGAAACATACCGCAAGCTATTAACATCCAAGGTCCAGTTCATGGAAAGACTGCTTAATCTCGTGCATGATGCAGAAAATCTGAGTTGTGGCAATCACGACGGTTACGATGTAGGCACCAAATCTGTGGTTATTGGTGGAATTGGAGAAGTGGATGTATCATAGATTATGGATATCTCTACCGAGTGCATAAAGGAGGCATATGATATGCAAATGAGCATCATGGCTTATTGGAAGGTGGTCACTCTGAGAATGGGAGATGAGATTCCTTTATATCTACAATTCTTCCTTTTGGTGTTGTTCAAGGTATCCTTGTGATAGTATAGAATTTCAGATGATGGAGTTGGAGATGGTTCTCATACGACTTTGAGGTTGACTGAGCTTAGCATGCAATTGGAAGACAACAGAGGCGCCCATGTAAATAGAAGGAATAGTCTACTTATGGTTAGAAAATCTCTGAGTTGCCATAGAATTCTGAACTACAACAACGTCTTAGCATCTCCTCATCAATTCTTGAAAGAACAAAGTGAGTTGAAAGATGAGAAGATGAAGAATGAAAGCCTGACATATACCCTTTTGTTGTAGGTGGAATTATTGCATTTTCCATTAGTTGTTTCCTTTTTCTTTGAGAAATAAGTGATTGATGCTTATAGTTCTCTTTGACCTGATCTAGATCTAGAGAGAACTAGAGATTCCATGTGCCCTAACAATTCACCAATATACGGAAACATCTCAATCAGAATTATTGATTTTAAATAAGCTTTGTATAGCGAGGTAAATGACTTATGTTCATTCATAATTACTGATTTTAAAAGAGTTTTGTACAGAAATGGCTTATGTTCATTTGAATATTTGTCTTTGTTTTTCTCGTGTCTTGTGGTTTCAACTTGTTCTCTCTTGTATTAGGCTATATTCCTCATTGAGGTTGTTGAACTAGCATTGACCTTGCATAAGCAGAGGAACATCTACTTCTATACATGTTATATTCATCAGAACGTTGGTGAAAGGTATCATTGTGCACATACTTTGTTTTGCAATAAAACTAAATCGAAATGGAAAAGTATGTTGTTTGTCATTCAAATCACATTGTTCTTATCTACATAGCCTACTAAGAAATGTGCACACTACCAAACTGGGATTTCTGAGTATAAGTGAAGGATTGGTAGTTAAATTGCATATTTTAACGACAAATAAAATTTGGAGAAGAACTAAAGGACTTTTAGCTATGCAAAACCCTGAAATGAAACTATGGTCATATATAGCAAGGGATAAATATAATAAACATTTTGCCTTTGTTGAAACCAAGAGAAATCTTTGTTTGATAGAGTATGAAAGTTGTTTTCTATTCGGCCACTACTTGCTTATTATAATCATGCAAACTTGTATTGAATTGGATGCTTAATATCTCTTTAAAACTAGCCTTGTTTTTCACATTTTTTGTGGAGTTTATCTTAATGTGACACTTCCCACCTGAATACAGTGAGAGAGGGGTATTTATGTCTTGCACACAATTCAAGATACACAGATGTTAGGCATATCTAACTTGTTAATGAATATTTTTTTTCGATGCACATATGTTAGGCATATCTGAATTTGACTTGGTAATAAGTATTTTTTAGGACATGTGAAAGGGTATTATGGAGGAGCCTAAGCACAATAATCCTAACAGTAACAGTAGTTTCCTGGCATGATTTCTACTACCTTCCAAGCACAAAATCCAAACAATAGCTTGCCTGGTTGATAAGTACTACAAGAGTGTTGTTGTAGATAACAAATGGGGTTAATAGAGGCTTTAACTATGGTTCTATTTCCTCAAAACCTTACCCAACCCAATTTTTCTACATTCTATTGCAAACCACATTTCCATATTGAATTGAGTATTCTTAACCTGATCCTTCGAGTTTATCTAACTATTAATTTATTTCATCAAAAACTTACCCGACCCAAATTTTGCTACCATCTATTCCATTGAAAGACCTTGCCCAAATTATCTAACTCAAGTTCTATTTCATCAAGATTCAAAATCTTACCCTTCCCAATTTTTTCTACAATCCATTCGCTTGACTTCAACCATGTTTCCATGTAAAATACAGTATTAAGAGTTGGACCATGCCCAAATTTTGTTACAGTGAGTTCCATAGAAACCATGTTTCTAAGTATAATAATGTATTTGGTTTTTGCAGTAAAGCAACATGTTTTCCATGTAGCTCGTTTTGTTTCCACCACTTAGGATCTATGGAAAATTATGAAGTAACTGTATCTGTAGAAAAACTTCTAAGGATTTTAATATTGGCTTCAAGCTTTAAGAGAGATTGTGGAGAATTTGATGACATTCAGTACAAATGTCTCTCCGAGAGATAATATATACCTCAAACTTTCACCAGCGTTTCTCTATATAATTCGAGTCTTTTAGAATTCTCACATCAATTTGTAGCTTATATCGATATAGATTTGATCTCCCCAACATGTGGTCATTTTCCTTTAAACCCTAGTCGACCCCTTGAAACCCTAGAATTTTTCAAGGTTGAGTACTAAAGGCTTTTTAGTATCTAAGAAGATGTTTGATGACGTATCTAAAACAAGAAAATGGAGTTGGGATTCAGCCAATTCTAAACATGGTGATGAGTTTGGTGTTAGTGAACGTAAATTGAAACTGTTAAGTATTGGTATTGAGCTTCATGTTGAGTCTCCACTGCCTCCAGAATGTCAACAATGTTTATACCTTGAGGTTTGTTTCCTTCTTTTATTTTTTCTTGATTATATATTGTGTTTCTCTTTTATTCATGGTTTTTTTGTTGTTGTTGCCATTGAATTCACCTTCATGTTTGCTTCATTCTTCTAGTTTTTTCTTGATTACAAATTGTGTTTCTCTTTTATTAATGGTTTCTTTTGTTGCTCATTGATTTCATCAATGATTGCAGACAAAGAGGGAAAATATATTATTACAATTGAGCTGCACAAGCGAAACTTTGGCATGATCCAAGAGAAATAAGTCCAGTTTCTCGGTGTCAGCCTATTGAGCTGGACCTCCAAATGAATCTTCCATAAAACGGTGAGATATGGAAGTAGCAACAGAAGGAAGAACTTGCACCTCGAAGGAAGAACTTGTTTGATCTCTTTGATGAAAATAGCGGAGAGATTATTGGAGTGGCATGTGCACAGTGTCACATGTTTGTGATGTTTTAGAAGGCTTTTCCTTCATGCCCCACCTTCAAGTATGTGCATCCAATCGACCTCAATTTAGCATTTAAAAAGAAGAATACTATGCCACCCATATAAACATTCAGTTTACTTGATTATGATCATGCCACTATACAGAACACAAAGTAGCAATGCCACTAGATAGAACAGAAAGTATAAATGTGTTTTGGAGCTATGTAGATTTGAAACTTATGTTGTTTTATGACAAAAAGCTGTATAGAATTTTACCTTTAGTGTAGCAAGCTTAAAATAGGAAGAATGGTTCAATCAACTATGGCTAGTTTATGGTTGCACTTATTTATTATGTCATTGCAAAATATAGTGAAAATATGTTAATCATCGAAACCTTCTTTTGACTTTCCTTTGCACCTTTTAATGCAAATGCTAAGTAAAATATATTATATTATAAATAACATGCATTTTTTTTTGCTATTGGACATTTCCGATGCTAATTAAAATATATTATATTATTAATAATATACATTTTTTTTAGCTATTGGACATATCGATATAACTTGACAAGTTAGCTCAAGCAAGCTATTAAGAATTGCAGATTGTAAAAAAAAAAAAATCTCAAAGTATGCATTACAAAAAATTCATTCTACAAGATTTCAATATATAGAAATCCCCAAAAGCATAGCATTGGCCTATACCTTGCAAGAGATTTTATGGAACTTCGATTATATAATGATCTACCCAGAAATTTTCACCTCCTTAGGCTCAAAATCTCCCATGCAACATGATTAACCTATTCCCAATGGATATGGCCAACAAAATGCTTTTGATTCGACGTCATAAGTAGATACCTATACAAGATGATCCTCTGCGAGCCCAGTATTTTATGTCGTGCAAATGCATCAATTAATACTGTTTGAGCAGATCTGCAGGGATGATCCAGTGTGAATATCGTATGCATTTTATGTCGTGTCATATAATCTGCCCTCAAATTTCGCCCTGCATTAGATCTACCAGAATGATCTGCCTTCAAATTTCGCCCTGCAAATTTCGTAATTTACAAAAGACCGCCTGCAAACGCACTCGTAAATGGTGTACGAGATTATTCGCTTACAGAATATTATATCCTTCAACTACAGCAAAACTCAAGTGGTCTGAACCCTTAAACATCCGTTGGCACGATTGCACTTGATGGCTTCCCTCCCGAGTCCCGAGTTTATAAATCCGCTGGCACTGTTGTACATTATGGACGACCTGTGTGTTGCTTTCATAGGATTGTTTTGCAACCGTTGTTCGATGCATATTGTTTTAGTAAAAAACATTCATGCTTCATCCAGCTTCTTAAGAAATCGTACTCCAAAATCGTCCAACTGTCTTTCAAGTGATAAAGTAGATTCCAACCACACATTTCGAGGGTGTGACGGTTGATCCACTTGATGCCAACGCAACAGTTACATTATGACATTGATTTGATGGCTACTCTCCACAGGATTTTGGATCTCTCATGAACAGAGTTACATTGACTCGAGGGCTCCTCTCCACAGGATTCTAGGTCTATGTAAGTTTATTATAAGGAGCCCATGGCCGTGCTTTCTTTCACTTGCCATTTTCCATCCATTGTAAATTGCTGTACCCTTTTCTGCCGCAATTCCAGTCCGCTTCTTGCAACAACATCTACGAACATGTCGACAAGTTGTCTGAGCGAAAGGCTGTTAATGTCAAAGTTAATGCAAGCTGCCGATATAGATGAAGTGGAGGAAGTGGCGGCAGAGCCCTCCAGTAGCCTCAACTTGCAGTCATACAACAACAAAGAAGTATCACCATACCAGCAGGAAATCCGACCTCTTCTGGATGTAGTCGACATGCTGCGTAACCTGCACATTCAAAAAGAAGGCATCGAGCTCCCAAACATAGTCGTGGTTGGAGATCAGTCCAGCGGCAAGTCGAGCGTGCTGGAATCCCTCGCAGGGATCAATCTTCCCAGAGGCCAAGGTATTTGTACGCGAGTCCCGCTATTTCTTCAACTCAAAAGCTGCACACACGAATCACAAGCCTCAATATCAATTCAATACCCTGGCAAGTTTGAGCGAATAGAAGGATACGAGACTGCAGACAAAATCAAATATGCTACAGATGCCATCGCGGGGGAAGGCTCGGGCATAAGTAACATCCCCATAACGCTAGAAGTTGTCAGAGTGGGAGCTCCTGATCTGACAATGGTGGACTTGCCTGGCATAACCCGGGTTTCCATACCCGGTCAGCCCACAGATATATACGAACAAATTTCAGAAATCATAATGGAATACATAATTCCAAAGGAGAGCATTATACTGAACGTAATATCTGCAGATGTAGATTTCTCTACATGCGATTCAATCAGAATGTCGAAGATTGTGGACGGGCGCGGCGAACGAACATTGGCCGTAGTGACTAAATGCGACCGGGCGCCGGAAGGGCTTTTGGAGAAGGTGACCCTGAATGAGGTCAACATACGCCTGGGTTACGTGTGCGTCCGAAACCGCTTCGGCAACGAAACGAACGAGGAGGCCGGGTGAAGGAAAAAGCTTTGTTCAACGCCCATCCCAAGCTCAAAAATATTGATAAGTCCATGGTCGGGGTCGCTGTTTTGGCCAAGAAACTGATGCAAATTCAGGCGAGAAGCATCAACGAATCGGTCCCGACAGTTGTCAAGAATATCGATTCCATGCTCTCGGAACGCCAGTCCGAGCTCAGCGATCTTCCGCAGCATCTCTGCAATCCACGAGAGGCAGACATTGTGTTCGTGAAGTTGTTGGACTCTATGAAAGAATGTCTTCATAAAATTGTGATTGAGGGGAACTTCAAGCAGTTCCAGGATGACAACCAAATGCACTGCACGGCTAGGATGCGGGAGATGTTTGAAGGGTACTACACATATCTCTGCAACATTGGTTCCATCAGTGTAAAGTTCCTAGCAAAGGAGACAGAGATGCTGGAGAAGGCTAAGGGCGTTGGGCTTCCCAACTTCTTGTCCCGTCCAGTATTTTTGAACATGTTGCAGATGCTGGTGGACCAGATCTCTCAGAGGAGCTTGGAGCTTGTCTTTAAGGTATGGGAATACATGGAAAACGTCCTATTGCATGTCATTGACTTCTATTGCCAGTGCTATCCGCAGCTACAGGCTGAGGTCCGATGAGTCGTGCAAGATCTTATTCTGAAAAAGAAGAAAAAATGTGAAAAACATGTCAAAGAGATGATTCAAATGGAGAAACTGGTGGACTTCACTCTAAACCCTTTGTACATGGAAACATACTGCAAGCTGCTGACATCCAAGGTTCAGTTCATGCAAAGACTGCGTAATCTCGTGCGTGATGCAGAAAATCTGAGCTATGGCAATCGCCGCGGTGACGATGTAGGCAAGAAATCTGTGGTTATTGATGGAATTGGAGAAGTGGATGTATCGGAGATTATGGATATCTCTACTGAGCGCATAGAGGAGGCATATGATATGCAGATGAGCGTCATGGCTTACTGGAAGGTGGTTACTCTGAGAATGGGAGATGAGATTCCTTTATATTTACAGTTCGTTTACAGAAATTTGGTGATGTCCGAATTTAACATTGAGATACTGGCACAAGTGGGACGTCCCAAATTTGGTGTGATGGAACAGTTATTGGTAGAAAGTCCCGTGGTTGCAAACAAGAGGAGAAACTTGACAAGGAGCATTGAACTACTGAGAGAATCCAAGGCTGCTGTTGCAAGTATTATCCACCAGATTTCACTGGCATGACCACGATTTCACTAGTCTTCTTTTCATCTATTTAGTCAGTATCTTAGGAATCAAAGCATCTCTATTTTCATCTAGGTAATGGTGTAGCTAGTAACTTTCTAAGTTGATTGATGGTTGAGTCTTCCAAGTCATGTATTTATTTTTCTTTAATTTAAAGTGTGTTTTTTTCACAAATGCTATATTACAATGTTTTAGTGTGGTTATTGATTACAAAGTTTTTTTGGTTAAGTTTATACACCATCAAAATTTATAATTAACAAATTTAAAAAAACAAAAAATAGCTATATTATAATGTTTTATAGTTTAGTGTGTTATTCATTATTAAATTTTTTTTTAAGAAAATTAAAATTCATAATTAACAATTAAAAAAAACAAAATATAGTTTAATGAACATGGGAGAAGTATACTTAGTGATAGATAACTTCAATGATGGTACAATTTTAGCTTAACTTCAAATCATGACTTTTAATTGAATTAAAATTGCTCATAATTAAACAAATAAGCTCATTTTTTTAAGCATCTAGGGATATGGATACACCCTAACCATAACACACTCTTACACTAAATACACAATCAATGAATATATAGTTTACACTTCAATGTATCTAGTTTGTATGAAAGGAACATAAATACAGGTGGCCTCATATTGACACATAGTCTCAGATTCAAAATCATTCACACTATCTATTGAATTCTTATCCCACTTATAACAATATACTTTGGATATTAACTGAATCATCAATAGTAACCTTCAACTTGATAACTTAATTATACGTTAATGGCTTTGCCACAAGGGCTATAATTTTAACTTCAAAAGATTATTTATCAAATAACTTATTGGCTTATCACATATATACAATTTTTACCACCATTAATCCATGATGATAATTATATACTATTTGTTTTAGTTTCTTCTGTACATAGACATCCATATTACAGTCTTATGATATTTAACTAGTTAACACCATACATAAACCAACCTTTATCTATCCCCAAAGAGAATAAATATTCTTTTAACAACACAAAATTACAAAGCACTAACTTATGGAATTACAGAATTAAAACACAAAGTAAGAGAGGGACAACAATGTGAGTGGTTCACCCAAATATGGGCTACGTCCACCAAGAGTTGTTAATGCCTTTATTAACTTTGTCCATCAAAGAAGGCTACAAATCAGCAACTCATCCAATTTATTTTCATTTTTCTGAGAGTCTAGAGCATTGTCAAATTACTTTTAAGCCTTATCTCAAAGCCTTCCTTTTAAAAGGTATAATACCATTAAAACAGAATTCAAAATATTTCCACTATCCTAAACGAATATGATAAAATACTACCATAAAAACTTATTAAACTTCCTTCACTCTTAATAACCTAGGAGTCTAAATTGTTGACTAATTACTATAGCCATATATATTCTCCTTTAAAGTTTTTCCCTAACCAAATTCCATATAATTATTCTTAGTTTCATACCTTTATTAATCCTTATGTTTTAAAACATTAACTCTTCTCCGAATTAACAAGAAAAAGCTTTACACTTTTACCACTGCAGCATTTAGAATATTCTATATTTATAAAATGCATCTCCAGTCATGATAAGCCAACATGTAAATCATAGAAGTATGATAACTCTTGATGGATGCCTATGCGGCTAATAATCACCGTCCATCCATAGACGAAGCCATATATTTGGTACATATTAAAGCATCTAGAAGAAAGGAAGACGTTGGTTCTTCACTGAGAATCCAAACTAAAAACATATATCAACCAAATCAAAAACATATATCAATAATGATAAGACCGGGCTTCCACGTAAATGATCCAAATCACACTTAACAAAATATTAGATATCTATAATCAACACGTGTCGACTCTCACAATGTTAACCGACCTTGCCACCGTTGCAGGTTTACTTTTTATTCGAGGCATTGGTTTTCACCAAAAGCCAAATTGCCATCATGATAAACATATTAAAGGTAGTGGCGACTATCAAGCAAGACAATGAAAGGATAAAACAAATACTTATACAAAAATAAGGGGTTGTGGTCATCCTTGCTGCCCGAGTCTTTACTTAAACAAATATCCACAGGGTATTTAACACTCCCAAAAAAACATTGTAATAAAATGAATTTCAATGTGTTGTGATCTCCTTACTTTTTATGTCTTCGACAGGGGATATATATGAATTGCTCAGGTGAATTAATTTAGGAGATAGGTTAAAAATTTTGGCATTTGAAATGTTTTTGGTATAGTTTGTATCAAATTTTTTTAGAAGGATTATTTAAATTTGATTTATCTTGCTTTCTATTCACCTATATAGGGTGACGTATACCTCGAACTTTGTATCCCAAGACCCGGCGACGAGCTTGTGTAAGCAGAAAATAATCATTTTCAATTATACCCTGTAGCTTTGACAAATCTGATAAATGCTGCTCTGACGCATTGGAAACTCCACTTCCTCCCTGGCAGAAATGATCATTTTCAGTTTCTTACCCTTTAGCTCTGACAAATCTGATAAATGCTGCTCTGACGCATTGGAAACTCCACTTCCTCCCTGGCAGATTGCATGAATGCTTTGCCCGACAGAAGATTGAACAGTAATAGTGTGGTAACTAGGGAAAAATCCATTGATATAACTGAAACAGTCCCATTGTCTAAGAAGGCAGATTAATTTTGGGTTTTATGCGACTGAATCACTGAATCATTGCTTTATATTTTAATTAATAATGGAAGAGCTCATTTTATTGATTCGCAGTGTGGCACTTTGTTCAATTTCGTCGGTTGCTTCTATTTACAGATCATAAAAGTTTACCGATTGCTCTGTCTACACTCTGATTAGGTATGCGTTTTCTGCTGTTGGTTTACAGGCTTGGACAAGCGAATGACAGTACTTACGATGCAATTGAGAAGGCAAAGGAAGGCCTTCAAGAGAAATTTGGCAACGTAAACGAAAATGCAGGCCAAACCACCGAGCAGGCCAAAGAGAAAGCCAAGGAGAAAACCAGAGCTACTCAGCAGAAGGTGGCAGAAACGGGGCAGGCTGTTTCGGATAAAGCTAGGGAATAGAAAGAAGCCGTCAAAGAAACGGCATGGGGAGCTGCCGAACGAACCAAGCGAAGCCTAGAAGAAGCTCAAGAGCAGGCGAGGGAAAAAGTCTGTGCGATGGCAGAAAAGGCAGGCGAGACGAAAGAATATGTTGAGCAGAAAATGTCCGAGGTAGCCCAACGAGCCAAGGAGACTTGGGAAAAGGGTCAGGGTAAGGGTAATCAAACCCTGGAACAGGTCCAGGAACAGGCGAGGGAAATAGCTCGTCAAATGGCAGAGAAGGCAGGGGAGGTAAAAGAGTCCCCTGGCAGAAGCAGCCAGTGTTCGTTTACTGGCTACTGGCACAATGGAAGAAGCTGCGCGGTTCAGGCAGGAGGCGACTTTGACCGGTGTCCAGTTTGGCCTTGCAGCATCCTCCAGAGAAATTGTAATTGTAATTGGGCGCACGAAATAGAGAAAAATAATGGGCAATGGGATCCTTGTTTACAGAGCAATTCCGAGGCAAATAATATATTTTAACTCAGTTAAAACCCATTTTCATGCCAATTAGTTGTAAACCACCTTTGAACTCTAAATGTAAAGAATGTGTGCTAAATGTAAAGAATGTGTATGTATGCTATTCAAGTTAAACAAAATACTTGTTTTTACTTTTTTTGGTTGGGAGTACACTTTTAACCAATGATCAGCCTTAACGACTCTCTAATCCTTGGTAATGAGCTTATAATTTTCTTGTTCTGAGCATTGAAGATTCTCGACAAAACCGGCTAAATAATTGTACGGGAAACTGTTTTCCTGGGAAAGTTACCACCCAACCGCCTGCTAAATAATTAACATTGTACGGAAAAGGAAAGGGCTCTTTTGTTGAAAGACAGACATCAGACATAATCCAATTTCATTTCGGCAAAGTAGCGTCATGCAGAGAATTGCTAATTCAAGAGAATTACCAATTCCACAGTAACTCTAAAAATCACGGTTATTGTAACTTCTCCTGAAGTTACAATAAAATTTAAATTTCTTAACGTCATCATCTTGAAAAAGAACCAGCTTTGCTTGTTGCAGCACTAATGTGAAGGATGGTGACGCTGTCACAGATAGTTTAGACTACTATAAGCATTTTTTTCCAGAAAGGTTGTGAATTGCTATAGCTAATATTAAGTTCTAATTTTACAATAAGATGCTTAGAGGTATTTATTGACCAAGGTTAAACGCTCATGGTCGGACGATTACTTAATTGGAAGCCATGCTTAAATTATACAGTATGGTGCCGACAGATAGTTTAGACTACAATACGCCTTTTTATTCATAAAGACACTGAATCTCAATACCTATTATTAAGTTCTGATTTTACTATAAGATGTTTATAGTGGCAGTTACTTATTGAGAAAGGTTAAACGCGCATGAGAGGATTATTCAACTTGAAGCCATGCTTTAAAATATACTCAAATTTGATTGATTTCATAAAAATACATTGTGTGTAAGGCTATGCATAACTTTGTAAATTGGATTTGTTTGGACTGCCACTTCCCCACCTCCAGCCACCCACAACTCTGTACATTAGATTTCTCGTCTCCTATTCATTTGGACTTCTCATCTTGCCTTTGCACCATATAGCCGCAAGCGTCCACATAGAAACCCTCTTCTCTTTCACCTCAAACAACTCAATGGACATATCACTTATATAATAACGATTCCATTTAATTATAATGCCTACAAGAAAAACAGTTTGAAGTCCATTAATTCAAATGTTCTTCATCTTTCACTTTACAAGTCCATTATGGTTATAAAATTATTATTTTTAATTACCAAATATTTCAATCTCGGTGATAGCAAAATTTATCTATTTTAAAATTTTCGGATCAGTGATTAATTTGTATAGCTTTCATGTTTTATTCTATGGCAATCTCTGTCTCTTTAACTTGAAAACAATTGAGGCTGACGCTTTGGATAAGGCAGCGAAGAAAAAATATCTAGAAGCATATGCCAAACAAAATTGATCGACATCATAGAACGACCTTCGGTTGCTAAAGCAAATACTAAGGCCGCACTCCACTGACACATTCAAGGTTTATGTTTTTAGTTTAAAATCGTATTTTTAAAGGTACTTTTGAAGTTTTGTGGAAAAATATAGAGATGTAACATTCTATTTTTCTAAACAAATGTGTTTATGTAGAAAAAGTTGGAAAGGTATGTTTTAAATATAATTTGTTTTCAAAAATTTTGTATATACATATTGTGGAAAAATATAGAGATGGAACATTCTGATTTTTTTAAACAAATGTGTTTATTTAGAAAAAGTTATAAAGATATGTTTTAAATATATATTTTAAAAAAATTCAAAATATATATAAAACTAACTTTTATTTCAATTTTAAAATATATTATTATATAAAAGTCAAATAACATACAATAATGGACCAATATTTTTTTGTATTTTGTTTATAGTTTAAATAATAATTTTAAAATATTAAAAAATAAAAATAATGAAATACATAAATTCACTTCACATAGATTTGAGAAGGATCACTTATAACCTTCTCATTCATGAATCGTCCTAACCAAGCTATGCAGTTCCACGTGAAGATAATTTAGAAGCTTCTCATTCATGAATCCTTTGAACGAATCCTTCTAACCAAGTTATGTAGTTTCACAACAATGGTGATTTTAGGAGAATATAATAAAATATTATAATAGTTTTGATATTTAAAAGAGTTAGTTAAATAAAATAAATGAGTTATATTAATTAATAATTAATTTAGTTTTTAATATTTTTAAATAATTAAAATATATTTGTAAAGTAAATTTATTAATCAAAGTATATATTTAATATAATTATATTTTTTTAAATAATTAATGATATTAGTAGTGGTAAATATTTATTGAGCAACCTTTAAAAAAAGAAAAGAATTATTTGATTTGTTTTAAAATTTTATTCCTATATTTATAAGAACCATAATTTTGATATTTGTCAAAAAAAATTAACAATTAAAAAAAATTAATTAATTTATATAATTATTGATTATCATTATTTATTCAATGAATATCAAATTAGAGAGCAAAATTTTAAAACAAAGTGCATTGATTTAATTAAAAATGACTATATTTATGAATTTATATTAAAACAAAGAATAATAATTAATTAAAGAAAATTACATATTTATAATTTTTTTAAAAATGGAAATTTTTTGTCAATGTGCATCAAATTACATTAATAGTGATGCAATTTACACCATATTAAGATGACATATTTATTTAAAATATAAGGAGGATCAAGGCATTGACAATATCCCTCAAATTAACATCATGGTTATTAGATTAGATCATTTGTGATATAACAAATTTTCCTAAGAAATAAATTAGAAAAGTTATTTAAGCAAAATTTAGTAATTAGTTTCAAGAAAATAGTAATATTGAACTCAAGTTTCTCCGAGCTCTCTAACGCAAATATTGAACAGACTGAGAGAAGGCCCATAGTTTTCCTCTAACAATGGATGTGTTTATCTATTCTAACGTATTCATCCTAAGTCCTAGCAATCCGGCAGAGTACAAGCTCGAAGTGATCAGGGAGTTGTTCGTACATACAATATTACAGCTAGATTCCAATTTCCAATCTTGTTTTATCCGAAAAAACATCGTCGTCTCCTTCATTGATGAAGCGGCCCAATGTTGGTGCGATATTCACGGCTAAGCACTTTTTTATCTCATCAATAAAGACCACCGAAAGATAGTTAAAAAAAAATTAGATTTTCGTATTAATGAGTTTATCTTTTAGTGGTTTATACGCATATGGTATTGGTTAATTCATGATATTATGGTATTTATATTGATAAAGTTTATTTTAGGGTTTGAAGAATTAATTTTTAAATTCTTAATGTGATTAGCCTTATTATAGAATTCGCTATGGCCTAGTTTAGTTGACTAAGAATAATGGAATTTATCGCCCAAAAGACCTACCCATTGTAAGGCATATAAAAGTGTGCACCCTTTATATTCTAAGGCAATGACCTTTAACTTGGATAAACTTATAAAGCTATGTCTCCCTTCTTTAACCCTTTTGCACATAAGGGTCTTTGTTAAGAATAGAATTTGTCATCAATGTATAGTGAATGAAGGGTCTCTTATATCCTTATTTGCTTGGCATAATTTTGGTTCTCCCTCCTTCGTTCCACCGACAAACAAGTTGCGATAATGGAATTTATTGCTTTACTATAAAATATACGCAAATTTGATTTCATACAAAAATGTGTAACATTGGCATTGTCATGCTATTTGTTTTAATGGAATTTATTGTCTTACTATAAAATATATGCAAATTTGATTTGATACAAAAATGTGTAACATTGGCATTGTCATGCCATTTGTTTTAATGTGATGCACGTTTGTTTTAATGTGATGTAGGCATAACATTGGCATTGTTTGTAAAGCCTTCACTTATAATTTTTTATTTTTCCAAATTGATTAGGTTGAGTGAAATGGGGTCGACACTCGCATTGTTTGTAATGCCTTCTCTTATATTTTTTTTAATTTTTCCAAATTGATTAGGTTGAGTGAGATGGGGTTGACACTGGCATTGTTTGTAAATCCTTCATTTATTTTTTTGTTTTTTTCCAAATTGATTAGGTTGAGTGAGATGGGGTCGCTTCTCTCCTAGCTTTAATGACGATTTCATTTTCACCAGTTTATGCTCCCATATTGGCCATCTACCTTCAATTGTCATGAATGACACATCAAAAATAGCCACGATTTTTTTTGAAAATTTCATAGTTTTATGTTTATTTTGATTACTTAATGGTATAGTAAAATGTTTAACAAAATTTTAGGAACTGATAAAATATCTTGCAATGTCTAAATATATAAGAATGATATTTATTTTTAAATTGAAATTTCATAATATAAATATTTTTATCATATCATAGTATATTTGAGTAAGAGGTAAAATATTTTTTAATTTACTTATTTTTATTATACATGTGTGTTTAAAAAAAAATATATATGTATATATTTGTTACATAAAGTCCATATGGTTTTTATATTTGATAAGTGTGTTAAAATAATCTATGTAATGTCTATTTCATGTAATGAATTTTTCATTTTAACTCAAGTTTTTAAGGAAGGCTTGGAATTTGATGGGCATTTGCCTCGCCTTAAATACTATTGAAAATCTTAAGAAACTGTTTCAAAGAAGGGGCAAATAATTAGGTGGAACTTATTTTGATGATAAAAAAAAATTCAAAATGTTATTAATTTTTATTAATAGGTTTTTTTAAGATAGGTGTATACTTACATAAGTGGTTATTATGATATATGTAATAATGGAAATTGTTGTCTTACTTTACTAAAACTTTTTTATTTGATTGAAGGGTAGGTGGTGAGTTTTCTTTCAATGAGGAAGGTTTTGCTTTCTTTCAATTTCTTCTTTTTCTTATATTGGCTTAGCATTATTAAAATATGGAGTACTTCCCTCACTTTCATTGCCTTTCTTTTGCCTTTCTACCCTTCCTTTACAGGATAACTTACTTTTCAATCCCAAATCTGCAACTCCAAGAGAGAGGTGGGTACCATTTTAGAAGGAGAAGTTAGTTTCAAATTCTGATACTATGATACTCTGATATTTAGGCTTTCTTTATGTCCTTCATGGCCTATTTGAGATGTAGTAGTCGTTCTCACAAAGCTGGTAAAGCTCATCCTCACTTTGGATCCATTGAAATAGAACTTGAGTCTAGAGTCTTCTAAGTAGTCAAATCTCTACCATCCTCAAAATGATGCCTAAGTAGGATATAACAACATTTATTCTACTTTTATTGAGTTTTAAGTAGGCCATAACAAAATTTAATCTATTTTTATTGAGTTTTAATTTTTTCTATAGGCAATTGCAAACCACTAGTTATCACGGATGCAATGTCGGGGACATTGCCACCCCGTGGCTCTTGTTGGGTAAATGAACTGAAAACCCCAAGTAAAAACATCAATGAACGACATTAATATCATGAAACAAGCTTTGACACGCTTGTTTATTAAACCACACAAAATTTGTAGTTTAACGATGCTCTCGCCCAAAGTTTTTCCATCTCCAATAATAAGGTAAAGATCTGGTTTTTAACTTAACAATTAATTTAAAAAAAATAAACCCATACCTGCTTGCTTTAGCTGAGCTCTTCCTCGAAGCCGATCCCACCTGCGAGGTCTCCCTTGAAGCCGAGCCCAACTGCTTGCTTCTTTCGAGCTCTCCTCCTTCGTCCAGGAAAAATGTTTCTACCTTTTCTCTTCACGTCATTTTTTTTCCAAAATACCTAACCGATTCATTATACTATAATATTTTTGGTTCAAAAGGAAGTCTAAGGAATTCCTTTAACTTAAAAAGTTTATTATTAAATATAATATCCCGAATTTTGACCTAACACTTATGCGCATAAGTTCCATTGCATGTGATGTTGCTTTGATGTTATATTTTGTATATTGGACATAAGACCCCACTATACACGAGTATGATGATTTTTTTGATATATTGGGCGTAAGCCAATGCATATGTTTTATTTAGCACATATGTGATGTTCATGTGTTGGGAGTGGACCCTAAAGCGCATGATTGATGAGATGTTGTGTTGAGCACGAACTCTGGAGCATATGAGCGATTGATGATTGTGTTGAGAAAGAGCTCTAAAGCACATGAGTATTTGATGTTTGTGTTGAGCGCGAGCTCTGAAGCACATGAGTATTTGATGTTTGTGTTGAGCGTCAACTCTGGAGCACATGAGTTATAAAACTTTTGTGTTAAGCAGAAAGCTCTGAAGCACATGAAAATACAAGAATTGGAAGTGTTGGGCATAAGCCCTGGAGCATTCTAAATTGATGTGGAGCATAATCTCTAGAGAATTGGATCATTGTCCATTGTATAACTAGGTGTATTATACAATTACATCCTATCATTAGTGTTGAGCGAGAAGCTATGGAATTGCACTAAGGTGCAACTCCCTATTTTTAGCGTTGAGTATGGGCTCTAGATAATGCTAAGAGTTACTGAAAATTAATTATGTTGACTGAAAACGACTCTGATAAAGCATCGACCTCATCTTACTTATTTTTAAGTTCATTAAATGAAATTTTGAATTTTTGTTTCTCATCAAGCACTGAAGAACTACCACGATATATGAGGTAATCCAACATGCAAGGAGGTTTAGAGCTGCCCAACTTAGTTGACCAAACCTACGTGAAGGCCTTAATAAAAGAAGTGACTATAAACTAAAAAAATAACCATGTGATTTGGGATCATGCTATATGATACCCAAAGTAAAAATGTTAACAATGATATATGTATATATGTAGTTTATATATGTTATAAATGAAAGAGTAAACATATGTATTAAAAATAATAACTATAAATAATAATTGAAGGATCTATGTATTATTATTTACTGTCAGGTGGAATAACTCCCGAATTCTTATTATTTCTCCATAGAATGCCTTTATTTATACATCTACGATGACTCTTGGGATCACACATCCGAGAGTCTCTTCATATTCCTAATATTTACAATAACGTATAATCCCGATGGATTATATTCCAACAATCCCCCCCTTAATCCAAAGGGATGTTAGTAAGTCCGAGCATGTTTCTGAATCTTTCAAACTTTTCTCGTCCAAGCGCTTTGGTGAATATGTCTGCAACTTGATGATTTGTGGAACAATTTCGAAGATGGACTGTCTTAGCCTCTACATGATGTCGAATCAAATGATACTTTGTGTTGATGTGTTTGGTTCGATCATGGAATCTAGGATTCTTAGCCAACTTGATTGCAGAAGTATTGT
>LPNX010156119.1:89935-119072 GCA_001517045.1 Pseudotsuga menziesii
GTATCCAATCTTCCCACAACGCTTGCACTTCAAATCTGATCTTTTGCTGGAGTTGTTTCTGCCTCCTCTACCTCTGAAGTTTCTTCTTCCTTTGCCTCTCTTGCTGCTTTCTCCTTTGGGATGATCATTGGATTGGTCTTTGGTGTGGTTCTTTGCTTTTTGAGCAAAGCAAAGTAATTCTCCAAAATGCTCGGTTGTCTTCTTACCAAAAGCTTTCTCTCTGTCAGCTATCTTCTCTACCAGGGTGTCAAATGTCAGTGATTTGAACTTGTCACTTGCTTGCAACGACTCAAGATAGTTGGAGTGAGAAGGATACAAAGATTTTACAAATGATGCAAAGGGAAGATCTGGTTTCATACCAATGGCTTGAATCTTGTGCATGATAGCTTTGATTTCAGAGGCAACTAACATGGGATCATTGTCTTTTACTTCTAAACTAAATAGTTTTAGCATTAGTTGAATAAATTCCATTTCAGAGTGTGAATCATACAGATCTTTTAACGTTTTTAGTGCTTCAAAACATGACTTTGCAGGCAATATGTGCTGGCTCACCTCTTCACTGACTATGGCAGTGATTACCGCTAAAGCTTTCTTGTCTTTTGTTTTCCAAATGGCATTCTCTTTCTCGGATTCTGGAGGTCCTGGGTCTTTGGTTATGGGCCCTCCAGCTTCTGTCTCTATTGTGGTGCCTTCACAAATACCATCCCAAAGGTCATTGTAGATGAAGGCAGATTTGATATTCCTCCACTATTCTGGATAAGTGTCTTTGCCAGTGAGAGTGGCACCAACTACAGATGCTATAGATTGCATCTTCTGTGATGAATCTTGCAACTAAAACAATAGGAGAAAAAGAAGAAAGAGTAAAGGTGCAGGTCTAAGTCTCTACCACCTTCCTCAAGATTTACAACAATGTCAATGTCTCTGCTATTGTCATACAAACTTTGGAATACAAACTTAATCCTCTCAAGCCTACAATACCAACTTTAAATATGCTTTCAATGGATTTCAAACTAGTAGAAAACAATCTCTCACCAATGCAAAGGAGAAGGTCGCAGGTCAAAGAAAAGCAGGCTTTCTTCAAGAGATTAGAACACAACCTTCTTGTCAACACTGTAACACTCTTCAAAATACAAACGTACACCAACAATCTTCTCTGGCAATGTAGTCATAGTTTCACTTTGCAGCAGTTCACAAGGAAGAGAATCGCTTCAAAAAAGAGAAGCGCAACATGCACTTCTTCTCCAACGTATCAACTATTAGTCACAAGCTCATCAAATACACAGCAAAGAAATCGCAACACTCTTTTTATACAACAGGTATGGTCACAACTTCATATTCAAAATGCAGCTTCAATTTGAAAAATTCTTCACAAAGACTTATATTCTTCAATATCACTACTTCAATACATCAGTCTCGCAGCATACATTATTTCTCCATATGCATAACTCATACAACATGTCGTATCATACACTCTTCAAATACATGAAAATATTTGTCGAATTCCCACTTAATCTCTAATGCACAGACTTAGGTAAAAAAAAAAAGTTTTGTGTAGCCCAACGGTCACAAACAATTAGAGTAGCAATATTGTTACCTCCACGCACTGAGTTTTCACAACTTCTTCAAGCTTCATGTAGCTTGAGAAAAGGCATAACTCTTCCAAGTTCCAACTATACAATCTCTCTTTCCACCAACTCATAGCAGCCACATGTAGGCATCAGCAACCAACGCAGTAGTAGTCACCAAGCAGAGAAACACCGTAGGAGAACACGCAGGCAAAAAGGGACCAAACCAAAGTCACCAACGCAGGCAGAGAACGAAAGCTTCTTCAATGCAGCATCAAAAGAGTGCTTTAACGCAGATATAGTAGCTCCATTCAACTTTATTACTCAACACAGCAACCGCTCCTTCAAGCATACTAGGTCACGATAGTCTCCACAATGGGAGACTCACACTTCACGCTGGTGGAAAGAAGATTAAGGTGCAGAACGCATATAGATAATAGGCAGACTCCAACACAGAAAATATCAGGTACAACACGCAGAGGAAATGCATGGACAAAAATTAGGGTTTAGTCGATGAAATGAGCTATTTGAATGGCATGCAAGTAATAATATGCACTCAGAGAATATGCCAGATTGGGAAATTCTAGACCGCGGGCAGAAATTCTTGAAACGTCTACTGGCAAGAGGATGCAGAGGGCATATGCCAGAGCTGAGTCGGCAAGCCTCTTCAATGGAAGTGAGTCTGGCAGATTGAAAGCAGGAGAATGACAGGCAGACTGGCAGGCATGCAGGCAGGAGTTATGGAGCTCTGATACCATTGTCAGGTGGAATAACTCCCAAATTCTTATTATTTCTCCATAGAATGCCTTTATTTATACATCTACGATGACTCTTGAGATCACACATCCGAGAGTCTCTTCATATTCCTAATATTTACAATAATGTATAATCTCGACGGATTATATTCCAACATTTACTAAAATAAATAATTAAATATTTTAGTACCTAAAAATAGTCAAAATAGGAACTAGTCAAAGAGTTCCTAAGATAAGATAAATAAATATTAATTTCACATAAATTAAGTAAAATATTATTTCAAGAAAACAAATGATCTTGATCTAAGTGAAATTTAACTGTTCCTTTTCCTAAAGATTGTCTATAAAGATCAAATCCAAAGAAAGGTTTGGGCATCCCATTTTATTCTATCTGCTCATTATTTTCCTAAGAGTTTTTGAGAGAGCATTTTCCAAAAAGGAAAGCAATCTAGTACAGAGCCTGTTATCCCAGATAGGTGAAGCCGTACCTTTAGGAGCTCTAGACTACTTGCATGTTGGAACCAGCTCGAGGGGATCCATATTGAAACCAGGAACGGTTCTAGGTCATGGTTGGGAGGAACGTGGTAGTTCCGAGATTATTCGGTTAACAGATTTGAGGTTAGAATTATCCTTGTTCTTATTACTTCTGTGTGATTAAGTTTGCAAGATTCTAGCCATCAAATGAATTGCACATTGCAGGTACGAGGGTTTCTACCTTTGCTTTATTTCTTACATATTTTATTAAAGTAGAGTTATAATCTAGAATGAAAATATCTATATTGTATGTTTGCTTCAGCTAGGTTCTTCTTTTGTTTACAAAACTTTAAAAGTCTGAACTATTTGTATAAAACCCCAAATACATATTTTATGTTACAGGTTGAATTACTGCTTAAACATTAAACTCAACCATTATTTTCCTAGATATGATTTTTACAGTTTAAATCATCTTAGTATTTGATGTACTTATCTAAGAGAGTTTACCTTAGACTTAAACCCTATTTATCGAAAGATATCTAGCTTTTTGTGTATTATTCAACCTTGAATAAAATGTTAAAGAGATCTTTCATAAAGATATGGAAGATAAATTTTATTAGCATTTAAAACTAAAATAGTATATCAAACTTTGCATCTAAAACATTTAGATAAACTATTTATGAAAATTATAAACTTACAGACCAAAAATCAAATCTCTGCGTTCTAGAACCTAAAGTATGTTTAAAACATTTTAAAATAATTAATAAACTACCAACTAAAAGGAATAAATTAAACCATAGTTCAAATCTCTCACACCATTAAAATCCAACTCTAAACATATATTTCCAATGCTGGAAGATTTCATATTGCTAGCGCGTATGCTTCCATTTCCACTTTAAAATCAAACATAAACAACATATTGTAAACACTATTCAAAACAAACATTAAATCCATGTTAAGAAAACATAATTCTGATAAGATTTATTAAACCCAACCCAGCCATTGAATCCTACCCAGGATTGGTTGCGAGATAATTTCACATGTTACATTACAAAATCTTTTAACCAAACCTAACCATCAAAACCTGTGAAGGTTTGGTTCATGTATAACAAATTACTTACAAACATATCAAACACCAAGCGATAAACAAAGAACCCAACTCACCATTTATATAAACAAAATTATTAAGACATAGTCATTATGTTTATCATTCCATTATAATGCATCTAGGATCGAATCCTGTAGGTACCACTGCTAAAACAAAACATAAACGCCACGACTTACACAGCAAGGGTTTCACCTTTTAGGCTGTCCAAAGGTACTTCATTTTAAACCTACAACTTGAACAAAACAAAGCTACGCTCTTATAACCATTTACACAATCAAATTATTATAAACGTAAACCCATAATTACAGGATGCGTATCCACCTAAGAGCCGAGCCAAGCTTCCAAGCTCACGACCATAAGGTGAAACCCCTACCACAACATTTGTTAAATCCCTACATCAACAATTTTACCATGATAAACATACAATGCATAAAATATATAAAATACATAATCATGCTATCCATGTTGCCATTGCAAACAATGGCACTGTAAGCAAACATACGCACCATCATTTTAAATGCAGATTTTTCCTTTAAATATAAATAGAACCCATTACAAAAATGTTGTAACATGATGAATTTATACATAGAGCCAAACCATCTCTAGACAGTCAAGTTATTTTTTCCAAACCTTTTACATACGCCAATGCCATGGAAAGGACTAACGTAGTTGCATCCATTGGATGCCCATACAAACAGTCAAACATAACCAAACGAAACTACACAATGATACTCTATGTCAAACCAAATGCACAGTGGTAAGGGTCTTTCATTTTTGGGGTTTACTCGCAGTATGGATGCGTAGGAAATGTAGGAAGCCACCATGGAGCCATGCTCTGTTACATGCATAAAGCCCACACAAACACTATGAGAAGCATGCAAGCCATAAACGAAATCAAACCAAACCGTTATAGTATGCAGACCACGACATAGCTTACCTTACAGAAGAGCGGGAGGGTTTTTGAAGTTGTTCAACATAGCTCCCAGAAACTTAACACCACCCATACCAAAACCATCAAAGAACCAAATGAATCATTTTCCAACGCTTGAGGCTTCCTTCCTACGCTTCTCTAGAAGCATTGAAGTCACCACCTTGTCCTCCACTATCCATTAAATCTAAACCCATATTTCCATAGTTTCGCTCGCGACGAAACCCCATAGTTCACCACCCCAACGTTAAATCATAACAAAACCCTCAAATGCCACATTAATACAAAGTTGTATGGCATATGAAATATGCCATAAACTGCCCGTGGGGGGCTAGAGCAAGTGGTAAAGTGGAATTGTTGAAATTGGTTGTAAATGGAAGGTCTCGTGTTCAAATCCCCCCCAAATTTACCCGTGCGCCATGGTTCGGGCCATGTGGATACACCTAGGGGTATAGTGGTAGCGGGATTGGATCCCTGGACCCCGTGTAACACGAGTACCAGCCCGTCCCCAGTTGTCGATTCCCCTAGTTACAAAAAAAAAAATTGCCATTAACCAAATACTTTTTACCCTATAGTTTTCCAAAGCACATGTTACAAGGTGGTTAAGGTATTACCCTTAGCATATTAAATACATACCCCAAAGTTTGTAAACATGCCAAATAATTAACCTCTTAAGAAATGTATGAGCATAGGACTTAGGTACAGTTAGGCCTAGGACTTTAGTCCTCCTTTCACCAGCTATGAACATGATAGTGCAGTATAGATGTAGCATTGTAGGACGTTTTAATTTTCCATGGTCATAGACAGAGTTCACTGCCGGAGTAACCTGCACAAGAGTAGGAGCCTGCATTCATTCGCAATGGACTAAGTAAGCCCCTTAAAGCAGTATGAATCCTTACCTTTCTGAGTGGACCCTCAAGGGATAAACCCTGCCACTCCACCCCTTGACATATGAAAGTAAGTCAACCTTTTTTAATGAATAAAACCATAAACAAAAATTAAGACATATAAATAAGAAGTAAAATGTAACCTAACAAACATCAACAAATGTCCGCATTTAGTACATAGATAGAGTAACCAAAAAAACGAGTACAAGTAATATAACAGCATCACATGAACACATCATCATCCGACCGGAAAACAAGTAGAGGGAAAAACAGCTTACGACACTTAGGTTCATTACTCAACCAAGTATTATTCTGCATGAGTTTAAACAATGTCCTTGGACTGTAGTATTTTATTAGCCTACATTTTTTTACAATTTTTAGGGACATTACATTAAATAACTCTTTATTTAACTTGATAATATGCTAAGGATAAATTCGTGGATTTATGTTTATATACATAATCACCTCAACCATAGGAGGAAAATAATATATTTATCTTAATCTTGATTTGTATGAAATTTTCTTCTCCCCAGTATGTTCAAAGTGGTTCTAGTATAATTATTTGTTTAGAGAAATCTCGAGGTTTTCTTCCATATTTTAAGATGAAGGTTCAAAGTGTAATTATAATATTTCGTTTTACGAAGGCTTTTCATCATAACACTAATTATCCTTACTCTTGAGTAAAAGCTTATTAATTGATTGCAACAACCAATAACTTAATCGTGATTATCTTATGATGACACCTATAGTTTTTAGGTCATCAAATGAACACCCACGTTTCCCCCTAGTGGATTCATGCCCCTTTCATTTAGTTGAGTCAAACATTTTAGTCTCCTAAGTCTACTAGTGCATTTCACAACTTAAGAAAATAAATAACATTACTTATGGTGCTTTATCGACCTTGAACTTCTCACCAAAATGTTGCACCTTATACATTCATCTTGTATTCTTCGTTCTAAAAGAATCGAAGTTATTGAGAAGATGTTACAACCTCCTACTATCGAGATAGCATCAACATATAAAATCCTCATGTCAAAGAGCATTCTTCCATTTTCAGTGTTCTTTTAACATTAATTATCAATTTGAATATATTATAATTTATTATTTAAAATTAAAATTCAATATATATTAAAATAATAAATAATATATTTTTTCTTTATTCTTTTCTCTATCTCTTTTACATTATTTTTCTATCTACCTACAAATTCACAATGTGAATTGTGAATTCTCATAAAATGTCAATTCTTATATATTGAAAAGGTGTGAATAATAATATTAAATATTATTTTCTTCTATCATGTTTAATACTTATATTTCAAATGATTTGCATGGCTTTGTTTTTTTTCAATTAATTTAAAATTTTGGGACCTACAGAGGTATTTTTTTCATTAAAGAGTGTAATGTATGAAAAAACAATTTAACTTTAAAATTTAATTTCTCATCTAAATTTTTATTCACATAAAAAATCAAAATACATAAAATTAGTATATTTTTATAAAAAATGTTCATATATGAAATTTGTTATCATGTTCTTATGTATGAATCATCATAAGCATTCTTTTGGTAACCTACATGCATGTTTCTATGAATTGGAAATTTTATTAAAGAAATTATCTCTCTTGCATTATTGAATTGAGTTTAATTTTGGATGTAGATGCACTTTCGTCTTCTTTTTAATTATAACATGTAATATAATGTAGGGTTGTTTGGGGTTAGGTTTGATGTCTGAGATGGCATGTACCATATAAATACTTATAAATAATCTAAATTATTTTAACTGTAAAGCGAAAGCATAAATACGTATAAATAATCTAAATTATTTTAACTGTAAAGCGGAAGCATGAGATGATAAGTTAAAGAGGAAGAACTATTGGATTAGGGTTTAAACCAATACTATTTTATAATAAATATAATTGTTTATAATAAACGTAATTGTATTGGTGATTAATATAAATGTATGCACTCCATTTACTATATTCTCTATAGCGTAAGACATGGACTAATAAAGTAGTTGCAACTTTACTTTGAGTATTTAACTCCTGAAAATGATTGAGATTATTGTTTTTAATGTTTATAAGATATTATTGTTTTTAAGGATCGAATCATATAAAATACATTTGGAAGGGACTTATAAGATAGTATTTTCAACTTGTAACAATTGTTAATAATTAGGGACATTCTAATCTTATTATCAAATGAGGAGATATATGAGGTACCATAACTAGGTAGATTCACTTGTACACTATTTATTGCATAAGTTTGAAAAGGTATATATTTGTGGGATATTGATGAGTTTTCATGCAAGGGTAATTGTATAATAATCACCCCTTCCTACAACACATGTATAACCTAATAATGGATCTCAATTTAGGTCATGCACACTTACACACAAATAATGAAGCACAATATGTTTCATTTTTATTATTTTGGATATTAACTTGGATTGAAATATACAATGCACACAACTTCTAACGGCTCTTGTTCCTACAATTCTTTTATGAAAACAACAATATCAATGACAACAGGAACAAGTCCTTTTCTCACACATTATCCACTAGTCTATCTTAGCTGGTATCACATTCATTGTGTAAATAGTTATTAATGCCTTACTTTAAAGCTTAGATTTATGAGATTTTTCCACAATTCTACTTAGCATGCTCAAGTTGGAATTGTGTTCCTCATCTCTTTTTTTCTCCTTTCTTCTTCCTTTGAACGTGAGCATTATTGGTCTTCAATGAACACAATTAGTTTTTTTTGCTTGTTCTCTTCGCTTTATTTTTCTTGATTCTCCACTCCTTGGTGAGTAGCCCTTCATCCATGAGAGAGAGCTCCTCCATCTCAATTCTTCTCTCATATTTATTTGTTTTCTTTACATTTTCCCTCCATGTCTATTTTCTTTTCTCTTCACCTTCCCCTATATGTTTCCACACAATTAATTCACCACCACATTTTTCTTCATCCCCCCTCTTTAATTCTCAATAACCACTAGCAAATGCACTACCCCTCCTACAAAATAAGCCACATTGCATTCTTTCAACCAACCACTTGAATGACAGCTATGAGTGAATGGTCCTTTTTGCACCTTGGGTTTACTGCACACTAGCCACATTGATATATGACCTTGAGGAAGCCTCACTTTACACTGCATAAACTTAGGAGGAATGAGGGTCTTTAGATGAGAAGAGATAATTCGATGTCCCAAATACCTATAAAAACCAATGGGGTGTGATATCACCCCGGAGCTCCAAAAATTGGTTGCAACCCGGATTGTCATATGAGGAGTTGTGCATCAATGATGAGGGATGTAGTTGCTTAGGTAATCAAGAGATTATATAGTTTTTTGGTGATGGAAAGGATTATGTTGGATTCTTAAAGACTAAGGATATGGGTTGTGGTAGAAGGATTTTTAGATCATCTCCCTATCCTATTACAAAGTGAAAGACATAAAAACAAGCCTCCAAGCCCCTTCAAATTCAGCCCTAAGTCTTTGGAAGATGAAAAGTTTATCATAATAATTAGTCAAAATTGTAATAAGTTTGAACAAAGTTTGACTGAAAACTCAGCTATGTACCAATTTTTTAGGATATAGAAAGAGTCAAGAAGATCACTGTAGAATGGGCAATTTTGTTTCTTTCAAAACTCACAATGTATTTAACAAAAGTAGAAGATTATATTGTACAAATTGATCGAAATATTGGTGGTATACTTTCAAAGGAAGAAAGTGAAATATTAAAGTTACTATAAGAGACAAAATATAAGTCAGAGGAATCCAAATGGATCATGAAAAGTAGAGAAGTCTAGCTGGTAGAAGGGAATGAGAATGTTAAATTCTTCCAAAATTAGGCAAAGGATATGAAAATTATTAATACTATATGGGAAATTGAAAGGGAGGATGTGAATAAAGTGAGAAGGTTATAGGATATCGTTGAGATAGGGGTATCCCATTTTTAGAAGATTTATTAAGAAGTTCCTAGGGATAATATAGAGGAGATAATAAAATGGCTTCTTAACTTCTTAGCTTCACTAAGCGAGAGAAAAATGAAGAATTAATATAAAATATATTTAAATAAGAGTTGAAGAGAATGTTGTAATATTTTAAAAAATCCACGAGTCCAAGCTTTGATGGGTGGATTTAATATGAACTCTTGTAGGAGGACCTATTAAGGATGTTGGAGTGTGGGACTTCTAGGAAAGTATTGGGTGCCTTTAAATTATTTTTATTGAACTTATCCTTAAGAAGGACGATCCTACTACTTTTGAGGACTTCAAATTAATCTATTTGTGTAATTCATTTTACAAAACAATTTTGAAATTATAGCACATAGGTTACAAACAGTTCTCTCTAAATTCCTATTTTCAAAACAATTTGTTTTTTTACATAAAAGATAGATACACAATATTATGGGGGCTGGCTAGGATAGAGTTTGATACAAGGTTAGGAAAGCATTAGGTTCCTTTAAATTATTTTTATTGAATTTATCCCTAAGAAAGATGACCCTACTACTTTTGAGGATTTCAGACCAATATCCTTGTGTAATTCATTTTACAAAACAATTCCCAAATTATAGCACATATGTTACAAACAATTTTCTCTAAATTCATATTTTCAAAACAACTTTTTTTTTACATAAAAGATGGATACATAATATTGTGGGGATGGGCTAGGATAGAGATTGATACAAGGCTGATGCATATTAATGATTCCCTACCATGGTACATCATGCACAACTTATTAAAATATGGTGTAAAAATATGAAATAAAAAATCAAGTTAGCTTCCAAAAATATATACTTTTTATTGATGGAAAATTTGTATGACTAAAAAAAATCATGTTACTCTAATAGTGCCATGTTACTTTTTCTCTGAAATATAATGCATATATTCACATTAATATGTCTTAGTATCTAAATGACAAAACCTATTGAAACAAATTGTACACGTGTGGATAACAATGGGTTCTTATGTGCTACTATTTTTGTACTTTTTATAATGTTGACTTTATATATTTTTAAATTAAGACTGGGTTTGAGGGTCTTAACATAATAAATCATTTTTTATTTTATTTTCAGTACGCGGGTCTCGGTTTGTACTTTTTTTTAACAGAAACTATAAAAGGTTTTATATAAAACAGGTTGTACACAACCATTCATTACAGAAAAAAAATGGGAACAGAGAGTTCTTGCAGTTCAAAAAAGGAGTAAACAAAACTGGTCCATGAGAATGACCAAAGAACTCCACACAGAGTTTTTACAAAATTTCTAATGCCTGGGGTAGTGTAAACCCTTATAAACTGCTAACAAAGAAACAGACAAAAAAACATGAAACTAAAAGACCATTAAGGATTGCCTGGGGGCTTCATGGGCTGAACAACCGATTCCTCCTCCATGGGGTGCACTGCTGCTGCTGGAGTTTCAAAAGCCTTGTTGCATTGGTTCATGCTTACCAAGTGCTGGAGGTCTTCTTGGATTCTGTCCACCTTGCCCATTATTTCTCTAAGGTTGCTTTCAGTGTCATCAATCCTAGATTCATGATTACTTATCTGATACGAAGTGTAGATGACCACTTCCCCCATACTTTTGACCTCCTGAGCTATTTCCTTGTTGTCCATAATGCCAATGGCCATCATTTCATACAAACACCTGAGATTTTTCTTCAAGTCTGCTAACCCAACATTCTCATTTTCCTGCTCCATTCTGCCTTGTTCAGGTGAAATTTCTATTTGAGAGAAGTTGTTGTGAAGAGCACGAACTGCACCAGCAAAAACTTGATCCTGCTTGTCGATAGAGAGACAAATGAGAACCAATTTAAGAGTGTCCAGTTCCTGCAGGAGGGAGTTGCGGTCTTTCTTGTTTCGATAGGAGAGAGTGCCGATTGCACCTTCTTTACACCCTGAACAATTGCAGCCCAAAATCGAATTGTTGCCTGCTATAAAGGACTGGTCGTCAATGGAGAGGCTAAGCCCTGAGCCTATATTCAAGAACCACAGAGAAACACCAATTTGGGTAGTGCATAAACAAGTGGAGAAAGCGGCGATAGCCAACCTTTCCTTTACGAAAACCCTGGTGAGAGGAAGAGTTTCCCACAGGATTTTTTGCAAAACGCCCTTGTCAACCCCTGCAATGACATTCAACAAAATCCTTTCTGGAGAAATCACATAACGAACAGATCCATTGCTGAGAGTAAAATGAGGATGAGGAAGGATTAGAGGAGAAGACATAGTGTAGAGAGCGAAAATACCCGAAGCGTGCGAGGTACAGGAGCAATAAACCCAAGGAAGGTGGGCATTAAATCCTGCAAGGATCGAGGGATGGTAGGTGCAGAGAAGGAGCCACATAGTGGGAGGATAGGTAAGGTCAGGATGACACGTTAAGGCTGGAGATCCTTCGCAAATGTCCATAATGTTGATGCCAGCAGAGAGTGGAGGTCACACGGTGGTGAGGTGAGGAGGGGTGGAGTGATAAGGTTGAGAGCCTTTGTGTAAATCCTTGGAGCCTTTATAAAAAACACTATTCCCTTCATAAATGTCCTAGGAGGTGAGAACGATAATGTGGGGGTCTAAACTTGTATCCCAAGATTTCATTAAGGAATGGGTTTGAGGTGAGGGATTTGGCCATTTAGGAAAAATTGACCTTGAGGTAAGGAGGCCCCCATGTTAGCCAAGGCATCAGTGGCAGTGTTGTTTGAGCGAAGGATGTGGAAGAATTCATAGTGCTTGGATAAGAGAGGAGTAATTTTTCGTGTAGGCGATGACACTTTATAGAGCCGGTGGTGTATCCATTAATCATTTTATATATGACGTGTCAAGAATCTCCAAAAATCACGATCCTGGAGAGGTCTTTGTTGACTAGAATTTTCATTCCCTAAAGGAGAGCCAATCACTCGCCCTCGTTATTGGTCCTCTAGGATCCAGAAGGATCCCTCCCGCACCTGCCACCCCTAGGTCTCGGTTTGTACTTATGCACCATATAATTCTTATATACATGAAGTAAGAAAAAATCATGTCATTATTAAAAAATATATCTATTTGAGAATTATGGTATATGTACAACTAAAAATCAATAAAAAATAGAAAAACATGTGTTTCCTTTACACACACACAACTCTATAAGGTGTAGTTTCATTGATGCTGAATTTGTGGACCATATTTAAAAACTTGGTTGAAAACTGATGTCAATAGTGTATAAAGAAATGAATGTGATTTTGTTTATGAAACTCAGACCGCTAGGTTTGTCACTTTGAAACTAAAACCAAAGCAACCAGCTCATCAAACACGCAAAGGAAAATACACAATCAAATTATTATTATTTTTATTTATATGAACATGCACTGTTAAGAAGGTGTATATAATAATATTAACATGCACCTATTTTTTAACATAAAAGTATGACCATGCAAAAAAATTCCCATTGACAAGTTTCAAAAGGAAATCTTTAACATTAAAACCTTCTTTTTATGGGAAAATAACATGTTTTCATCTCCTAGGGATCATGAAGGCCCCTATGCCTAACCCCTTAACAAAATACTACCTATTGGTGTTTTGAATATCACTTGGGGCTCAAAAACTTGTGTGTCATGGTTGGAGGCCTCATTTACAACACTTGAGGCCTAGAAGGTTAATTTTCCTGTGTAAGGTCCTTATCTAGTCCCCCTAAATCCATCACTACCCAAAACCAATTAATGGTAGATATATCCCATTTAGAGGAAAAATATCCCATATAATGGTCATCTTTGTTGTTTCAACACATCTTTCACAATGCTTAATCCCTAGAAATTTTGATAAATCCTCAATGCCTTGTTATACAAGCCCTTAACTAGTATCACGATGCAAAATCCCAACAATGTTATTGAATCATCATATTGTCCCTTAGTAACATGCACACATTTTTAACATAAAGTTATAACCATGCAAAACTCCCTCACCTTAACAAGTTTCAAAAGGAAATCTTAAACATTAAGACCTTATTTTAAGGGAAAATAACCTATTTCCCACTAGTGGGCATAATCAAGTTTCTTAAATCCATCACTACTACTCAAAACCAATTAATGGTATCCATATCCTAGTCAAAGGCCAAATATTCCATAAAATGCTCCTATGTAGTGCTTTAATGCTTAAGTTTCACCACACTTAATCCCTAGAAGCTTTGTTAAATCCTCAAGGCCATGTTTTAATTCCATGACTATTTTCAAAATGGAAAGAGCCATCACTGTTAGTAGAGCATCATAATGTTCCATAGTAAAGCACTCATAGTGGATATATTGTTAATAGATGCAATGCTTTGTGATAATAGGTTTTTTTATGGTGATTAAGATTGAGAAGCAACTTTCAGGGAATAAGGCTATTGTTGTCCTCCCATCACATTTGGTAAACCCATAGACCCATTCTCGAAGCATAACTAATCTAGTCATTATGCCCATAGTACCCTTGAAGGAATTTTATAACCAACATAGGCCAAATGTATCTGTTCAAGGACTCTTCCATGGAACTTTATCCTAAAAAGTAGGGTTTATAGGCAAAGGTTCTTGCTTCCCTCCTTTAAATATGGTTATGAACCCAAGGCCATCCATGATAACTCCAGACCACATAATGGAACTCATACTCATATCAAATTTCAACTACTCCCTAGAGAGAACTCACCATAGTTTAAAGTTGTTGTTTATTGTGCTTGGTCTCAAGAAATTCCAATTAGGGGTGAAGTCCATTGTTTTACCCTTGACCATGTTTATTTATTGGAACACATTTTTAGTGCACAAAACCTATTGATGGTGTTTGTATTACACTTGGAGGTCAAATAACCCCTTCAAATTTATTGAGTGTTGATTTGAATACTTGTTCAATTCTTTTGAGCTCGAGAAGATTCAATAATATCATAAGGAACTTGTTTTCATTATTTGATGATGATAAAGGACCCACAACCTGTTCATGGTCTCATGCATTCGTTTGAGGATATGTTCATCACTAGTACACAATGAGAAATAAGTGACCAAAATAGGCATATAAATGGCCACTTTTGATTTGGTGATCACTGGTGGCTAATTTTCGGTTTCTTATCACATGAAAAAATATGTGGTCATTTATATCTTATCTTGTGGTCATTAATTGTCACAATTAATGACCAAATATACGACCAAGTTAATGACCACGACACAAGCTATAAATTACCAAACTAAATATGACCACATTTTTTGGTGTGATAAGAAACCCGAAATTAGCCACCAAAAGTGTCATTTGGTCATTTATATGCAATTTTTGGGCATTTTTTTGTCGCTTATGTCTCATTTTTTGGTCAGTTATCTCTCATTGTTCGCTCTTTTGTCTCTCATTTTTTGGTCACTATTTTAATCATTTTTAATTGATATTGCAATATTATTAGGGCATTGATGAATCAAACCACCAACCTCCTGCTTGCAAGGAAACCACACTTCTATTGAGTTAGAACCCTTAATTATAATATATTATATTAATTATTTTACATCAGTGATCTAAGACACAAGCATGATCTCTTTCAAAAGGTTCTATGGTCACAACAAAGGCAAGGGAGCACTATAGAGTGATTTTTAGTCTTTGTTCTATGGGTCACTCTAGTTGAGTTTGTCTTGTGTTGTGTTTCACTATTTTTTTGGTGGGGATAGATGTTGATGGTCAACATCGACATGTTTCAAAGTGTCAAAACATGAGACTAGAGGTGAACCAATTCAACTTTGTCACAAGATCTTTTTGTGTAGACCATCATGTCCAAGACATTGTGTTTTTCATGTCTAGATATTGCTTCACTATTTTTCTTTTGTATCACCCCTTCGGCAATGAGTCAACATTTTGACAAGTCAAGGTTTTACCAACACAATGGTTAAAACTCCTCAAAGTTTGTGTCCGCCAATAAATCGTCAATTGCACCCATCCATGAGTATATTCATTTCACCAAAGTTCCAAATAGTCAAAAGTCCCCTTAGACATCTCTTGGCATGAAATCATCAATTTCCACAAATTTGAAAAAAAAAACTTCTCCACTTTCATTACCTTATTATAACTACCCCTGAACCTTTTATATCCCCTTTTCCTATTTTTGCATTAACTTTTTCCTTTTATTAAGAATTCCACTTTATCTTAATTTGAATCCTCTTTCCTAAACTTTTCCTCATATTTGATTATAATATAAAACATATTTAAAAGAAGATTTCTACTGAAAAAAAATCTACCCCTTATCTTTTACTTTATAAATCCCCTTTACATGCTAGCTTTTTCCATTTCCTTTTTCTTAGTTTCTATCTCTTTTATTTAATAAAAAAATTTAAAACCTTTATGTCCCTTTTTCTTACCCATTTAATCCCAATCCACACTTACAAAAATTTTCCTTCTTTTTTATATTAAGCAGAAGTGTTTGCTAATATTCACTCTAGAAAAAAATCTCAACTCCTATCTCCCATATTTAAAAATAATAAATAATTATATTCTCATTAATAAAATTCATACTTGTTCAACTCTTATTAAAGTATCTTTTCATAATTTGAAAGGTGACCTTAATAGCACTGTCATGCTGGTTCAACGAGAAGATGTTATGGCCTCGTTTTATCCATTCAAGATCTCAAAAGATAGAAAGGTGTTGAGTGTTGGAATTTTATTTTATGTATGTCTTCTAACTAAATTTTTATTGATGTTTTGAATTTTTATTTTTTCCATTGCATAACATTTAGTTGAAAATTTTTTCCTCCAATCATAAAGCTGAAATTATCTTTAATTAATAAAAAAAAATCAAAGAATTAAAAAAAATATTGAAAAATTTAACTATTAATCTTATTGTGTTTTTTTATCATATATTTTGATAAAAAAAATGGTAATAGAATATTTATTATGTTCTTTTATCATATACTTTGAAAAATGGAATCTCTTTGTGCACTAAGCTGGTCCCAAGTTCCATATTAAGCTAAGTGAATGGTTTTAGACTACTTATATATATATATAGCAATTTTTAAACTATTGAATTTATAAAAGAGAATAGAATATCTTACCACAATTAGTAACCAACCAATTGACATGACACCTTATTTTTATATTACTATTAAATTTATAAAATAAAAGAAACATCTCACGAGAATTTGTAACAAGCAAATCTCATTTAAAAAGAGTAGTCAAAAGACACAACTTCTTTTTACAACCTTTTTTTTTGTTTTCCCTACATTTTGGGAATTCTAGAAAGCAGCTATCAAACTTGTATAATTTGGGTGCCCCAAGGGTTTCCAAGAGTGTTGAATCTATTTCTAGATTCATAAAAACTATTTGAATTATAGAAAAAATTGAATTTAAGAAACAAAATTCATAGATTCAGTAAAAAAAAACAGCTAAAAAATAAAAAAATAGTATGTGTAAACTCTTTCCTTATAAAATATTACTTTTAAATTAAAAAAAATAACTTAAAAAAAAATCTACATGATGCTTTATTTTTATGTTACTATTAAATTTATAAAAAATAAAAAAGAACATCTTACTTCAATCATCAACAAATATACATAAACAAAAGACAATTGGAAAAATGGATTTAAAATTCTACAAGTAGTGCTAATGGATTTGAGATTCTACAAATAATTCTAACCTCTAAAGTTCATAACATAAATGGATATATAAAATCTGCAGTTGTAACGAACACCTGGGCTGCAAAACCAATAGCATGAGCATTAAAACGGTCAATGCTAGTTATCTCGTTGATATATCCCAAGTTCAATCTATAAAGAAGCAATAGTTATCTCGTTGGTATATCCCAAGTTCAATCCAGAAGCAATTAAAACGATCAATGTCTTAAAAGTTTATATGTTGTGGGTGTGTTAAGGGGATTACAAGTTCAGGTACTTGTTGATCTTGTTGTTCCAGTGGAAGATAAAAAGTATGGAATAATATTCGCATGTATTGATTTAGTGCACAGAAGCAAAACCTTGTTGTAATTCACCACTTAGATTGAATGGGAAAGTGGCTATGTTATAGGCTACGTATCCATAGTCAACATGCTTACCTTATTACATGTATTACAACAAAACATAAATTTATGACCGTATTAAAAAATACACAAACATAAAAACTACGTGCAGTAATCGTTTGCCCATCACATTCGAAAGTTGATTAAAATTTTGGCCACTAATTGACGGGTAAAATGGTTGTGACTGGCATTTCCCATGAAATTTCAAACCTGTCGTGGAGTCCTCACATCTGTTTGAGGAATTAAAAGACTTGTTGGGCCTGTCCAGTCCAATTGACATAAAGAAACCTTTTGTTGAGCCGAGTCCAAAGTGGTCGTATAAACACCTGCACTACATATAAATATAAATTCACTTATAAATATATGTATATCCCTCACGTATTAAACAACAAACGATTCCTCAGTCATTAGAGAAATAGTGAATCAGATACCTTTAATGTTCTTATGAACTTTCAAAACCCATGTCTGCATCACCAGCAAAGATATTATATATACATGTCTGGATATGAATCTGCTCATGATGTTTCTCACCAGAAGTTTAAAGTGGAGAAGTTCAAACAGTACCTGTGCCTTGAGAACCTCATCTTTGGCCATGGGTGAGCAAGCCACGAGCAAGCTGAGCTGTTGAAACAAAGAATACCACATAATTAGTGGGTGGTCATAAATTGAAACTGAACTGAAGTGGAGAACCAATTGCCCACACTACTCAACTTGTCTGTGTGTGTGTAAGCAGAAGAGTAAAATGAATACTCCTCCCCCTTCACTGTTACATTTGATAGGAACGGAAGGAGACATGGAAAAAGGCAGAGATAGAGACAAACAGAAAAAAACACAATCAATTCCTCCCAGTGAGTAGTGAGTTGGGATTTGAGCACTAAATTTAAATATATACAGACCCCTCATCAGTCCCCATACCATACCATATAAGCATGTATTTGTATGGTGTATAAAAGCTTCAAATGGAGACACTTTTAGACATGAAGCTTTCCTTTGCTTTGCCTTGCTGTGTTTCCGGGCGTGACTTTCATTGTTGTTCCCTTGCGATACTTTTTTTTGTTCTCCACAACATGAGTTGCGTTGTCAATTACGGTTATGAGAAAGCAATGGAAGGTCCATACCAACATTATCAAAACTGGATTTAATACTGATGACTTTACAGAAAGCAAGCTTGTCATAGTGTATGCTAAATGTGGTGCTCTCGCAGATGCATGCCAAGTGTTTTTATGGAGAACTAGGTACCGATGGTTCAAAAACACAAAAACAAAAAATACTAAGCAATTTGGCTATAGCATATATGAATAGGCTAAAGAGATTATTAATGGAAACCAGGCCTGCGCTCGTTTTATTGAATTATTGTTGAAAGAATTTGGGTGTTACATTAATTATATGGATCTATGTTTTTTTAATTGTTTAATAAATCTAGAATTGTAATCGATAGAATTTAGAAAATCGAACTTACCTGAAAAACTCATTTCATGTGATCTGCATGCATCCCAAACTACTCTACCTTTCATGTGATCTCCAAGTAGAATTCTAGATACAATGTTCTCTTTCGACGCCATAATGAACTCCAACTCCGACTCTAACTGATGTACCTCGGCACATTCTCTGGTTATTTTATAGTTTCTACGCATCCACGCATAGTTAGTAATCTTGGTTTGTTTGAAAATGTGTGCATACCAACAATTAAATCTACTATTCGTTTGAAAATTTGTGTAGTACAACCATGAAGTATCCAGCATGGTTCATGTCTTGTACAATCTGAAGCGAAGACCCATTAATTAAGTTCTCATCCATTGAAGCGATCTAGATATGCACCTACTGCATCTCGACATTTTGTTGATTCAAAATTCAAGCAAACTTAACGGTGAATTGAATCCTGACTTGAAGCCTCTATGATCATCCATTTTAAGCCTTTGCGATCATCTCAAGCAAAGATCCATTTGAAGTTCTTATCCATTGAAGCTATCCATCCAGGGCATCTAGGAATTTTGCATATTCAAAATTGAATATCAAATTGAACAGTCTATGGCTAGGGTTGAGAAGTCTGCAACCATTCCAAGAGGAGATCCATTCAAATATAACCTTTGAGATTTCTCATTTGTAGTGTCTGCGACCATTTCAAGACAAGATTCTTATGAATCCTCTGCGGTCATCTCAAGCGAAGACCCATTTGAGGTTCTGATCCATTCAAGCTACCTAGATTTGAGGCTAGGGAACTTTGCTTGAATTTTTGAATTCAAGCAAACTAGTCACCATGTTCCTTCCGATCTGACCATTCACCAAAATTCACAATCGAATAGAAACATTCAAACATCAAATCTAGGGCGACAGACATGCCTGTTAAAGATTAAAAAAAACATAGGTTCATGTTTCCAACCTTGCGAGGCACTAAAACCTAGCCAGAAACGACAACCATGCTAAGCAAATCCCTCACAGCTAATTTTTTTTTTACTGCATATATATATACTATTTCATTAAAACCAATAAAATCCTTTCTTTGGTCCAAACAAAAATAAAATTCATCTAGGGCGACAGACATGCCTGTTAAAAATTAAAAAAACATAGGTTGATGTTTCAAACCTTGCGAGGCACTAAAACCCAGCCAGAAACGACCAGCTAAAAAAATTTCACTATATATATATATATATATTATTTCATTAAAACCAATAAAATCCTTTCTTTGGTCCAAACAAAAATAAAATTCATAAATTATTTATACATTGTACAATAAATACATTAGAATGTTGGATGAGTTTTACTACAATTAAAGCATAATTATAGCTATTATTATCATTTCAAATGTATTTATTTTACTATTTTACTTTTATTCTTTATTTGATTTTTTATTTATGAAGAGATTTAAGTATCTTTACTCTCCTCTTATAAGAAGAAGTAAGAGGAAGTTTAAAAAAAGCTCTACTAGATAATTATTTTTATTATAATATAACTCTTGGTTCTAAAAGTATTAACACTAAAGAGAATATATCAATGAAATCCATGCCACTTGAATTAATGAGGAGTTTTCGAAATAACACAATATTGCTGGTATATAATTCATCCTCCAAAGAGGTGGTCAAAGTGGGTGAGTGGTTTTCATTTAGTGAGAGGTAGCATGAGAGATTCATGTTTGAGCACATGTCAAAGGGAAAGTGTCTTTACCTAATGGAGAAGAGAGCGCACACATGCTAAAGAGAGAGCACAAAAGCCACAACAAAGAGGGAACATGCCAAGGGAGAGAGCACATGACAAAGGGAGAGAAAGAAAGATAGTAAGAGATGAAGTGACCTCTTATAAATTGAATTTGGTCACCAAAGGCATTAAAGAGATTACCTTCTACTGTCAATTTAACCATATGCATGTTCTTTAATGTTTTCTTCTAGGTTAGTTGTTGCTACTATTTCTGAAACCTCCCTCTTAGTTAACGTGTTCTCCCAAAATTCAATTACATTGGTTCTTTGACGGAAATGATTCAGAGTATCTCCCATTGCCACTTGAATTTTTTTATACAAAGAACACGAACTTCATCTAGTATAATCTGTTGATTGACCAAAAGGCTCCATAGTCTCTTCCATTGCCACTTGAAGTTGTTCATATAAAGAATGAGACCTTTCATCTAGTGTTTTTTTTAACCAATAGTAGGAGAGATACCCACCATGAAATGATTCTAAGAAAATCCTTTTAGATATTGCTCTTCTCATATTTTTTCCATCTTGTCTTAATCAACAACATTTTCGCAAGAGTAAAATACCGCAAATACATGAAAAAACCTTTTAAAACCATGGTTTTCAAATTTTGCATAGAAAAAGATAATGAACATCAAAAGGAATAAAGAAGACATAACAATGATAACTATGTTCATGTTTAGGTAAAAAAATAAATCAAATACCAGGGTTGGGTTATGATTACGGGATGTCTTCTAGGCATTTAGTATAAAAGAAAAAAGAAAGCCTTCAATGGAATTGCAAGGTGATATTCATCAAGGTGAAATTAAATTATGATGTCCATCGAGAAAATTAAATTAATACTTGAATAGAGTATGGATTTGTTGTGAAAACTAATCCTAATTGGAATAGAGTATAAGGTTTTTCACATTGAAACTAAGAACTTGTTGAAACTTTCCAAAACATGACACCAAATATAAAAACTTGTCAAAACTGTAATAGACTGTCGAGAGGGTCAAACTACCATGGTTGTTTTCAAACAAATAATGAACACGACCAATAAAACAATTTAAATATAATGAAACCAACTTCATGACATGTCAATGCCCACAAAAAAAGACGAAAAATATCCAACACTCAACTCAACTGACACACTATGATGACACACATGATGCAACTTGGTGGATCTATCGAAGGGATAATAATAATAAAAAAAATGTGACATAAGATATGGATATGTGTAATATATCGAATTTTTTACCTGACACTTAAGGGCATACGTCCCATTGCATGTGATGTTTTATTTTGTATATTGGGCATAAGACCCCACTGCACATGAGAATGATGATTTGTTTGATATATTGGGCGTAACACAAATGCATATGTTTTATGTATATGATTTCATGTGTTGGTCGTGGACCTTGAAGCACATAATTGATGGGAAGTTTGTGTTGAGCACAAGCTCTGAGGCACATGAGTATTTGATGTTTGTGTTGAGCAAGAAGCTCTGGAGCACATGAGTATTTGATGTTTGTGTTGAGCGAGAAGCTCTCGAGCACATGAGTATTTAATGTTGGTGTTGAGCAAGAAACTTTGGAGCACGAGTTATGAAACATTTGTGTTGAGAAGGAATCTTTGAAGCACATGAAAAGATAAGAATTGGAAGTGTTGGGCATAAGACTTGGAGCATTCAAAGTTGATGTTGAGCATAAGCTTTGGAACATCTGATCCTTGGCCATTGTATCCCTAGGTGTCTCCTACAAATACATCCTAGCATTAGTGTTGAGTGAGGAGGTATGAAATTGCACTAAGTTGTAACTCCTTGTTACTTAGCGTTGAGTATGGGATCTCAATAAACGCTAGGAGTTAATGAAAAATTAATATGTTGAGTGAAAACGACTTTGATAAAACATTGATCTCATCTTACTTTTTTTTTTAAGTCATTAAATGAAATTTCGAATTTCTATGTCTTATGAAGTACTGAAGAACTACCACGTTATAGGAGGTAATCCAACATGCAAGGAGGTTTAGAGTTTCCTAACCTAGTTGAACTAACCCATTCCTGAAGTCCTTAATAAAGAAGAGACTATAACCTAAAAAGAAAAGTATCATGTGGTTTGGGATCATGCTATATGATACCCAAAGTAAAAATGGTAACAATGGTATATGTATATATAGAGTTGATATATAATGTGAATAAAAGAGTAAACATATGTATTAATAATAATAACTATAAATAATAATGAAAAGATCTATGTATTATTGTTTATTACTAATATTAATTAAATATTTAAATACCTAAAAGAGTCAAAATAGGAACTAGTCAAAGAGTTCCTAAGTTAAAATAAATATATATTAAATTCATGTAAATTAAGTAAAAATAGTTATTTCAAAAAAAAAAGATTCTTGATTTAATTGTCCATTTTCCTAAAGATTGTCTATAAAGACCCAAGCCAAAGAGAGGCTTGGAGAGCTATTCATTATTTTCCATCTATTCTACCTCATTATTATTCTCAACAGAGTTCTTGGAGAGCATTTTTCCCAAGAGGAAAAGAAAACTTGTACAAAACCTGTTATCCTAGATAGGGAAGCCTTACCTTTAAGAGCACTAAGCTACTTGCATGTTGGAACCAACTCAAGGGGATCAAGACTGAAACCAGGAATGATTCCGGGTCATGGTTGGGTGGAACGTGGTAGTTCCCAAGTCATTCAGTTAACAGATCTGAGGTCATAATTGTTAATGTTCTTGTTAACACTGTGTACTTGAGTTTGTAGGTTTTCGAGCCATTAAAATAGATTCAAATTGTAGGTATGAGGTTTCTTTATCTTCCTTAGAGTTCATACAGTTTTCTTATTAAATCAAGGGATTATCATTTCAAATGAAAATATGTATATTATATTCTTGTCGTAGCTAGGTTGATTTTGTTTACAGAATATTAAAGAGAGGCTATGTTTTTTTTTGTTTCCATATTCATACCAACCCTAGAAGTAGAGATTATGCTACAAAAGTGTTTTATTTACTTAATCATGATTACCTAGTTAGGAAAATATAAATTGTGTTCCTTAATATTGTTTTATACAACCACATATGTTTTCCTTGGATTTCAAAACCTTAGTCATTCATTTTAAACATAGCATTGTAAAATATGCATCTAAAACAACGAGATAAAAACCTTATCAAAATTATTTAAATAAACTAAACCATAGGTTAAATCTCTCACATTCCTAAACAATTCGAAAACTCTAAAACTTAAATTATCAAGCGCTGACAGATTTCATATTGCTAGCATATAAAATTATTCCATTTACTTTAAATTCATTCTTAAAAACAAAATTATCCAAAATGATTTACAACCTTCAAACTAAACATTAAATCTATGTTAAAATCAAATATATCATAAACATTGTTCACAAACTTGAACATAATTAAATACCATNGAGAATATGACACCAGAAATCAATATTTATCAATATGCAAGAACAGTAAGAAAATATAACACTAAGGGATATCGGATTGTACCTTATTCCAGAAGGTTGAAGTAGATACCCATTGAGATTTTCCAATGCAATTGCAATTACAATTTGCTCTCAACAACAAAAAACAAAGCAAGCATGATATAAATAAAAGTGTTAGATCTATCCTAGCATATATAATTAATCATGTATAAGCAATTAAACACATCCATGGATTCAATATTTTTATTCAAAATGCACATGAATTGGACATGAAAGTATATTTCTATTAATAAATCAGAGATACAATAGTGACAAACTTTGTCGGCACTTTTGCGAACCAGAGAAACCGATTCCTCCACCCAAGCCTCCACCAGTTCAATCCTCCATCTCTCAATAGCAAGTTCACAAAGCAAAGGAAATCTTGGGAAGAACACTATATGCTTCGAGGGAAAAAGGGATGCAGACTCATGTATAAGGAAATCTAAGGCAACAATGGACTATAATTATCTTGCTCTTCAATTTCTCCTCCTTCAATGTATCCAAGGGGTTCCTTATATAGAACTCCAAAGAGGTAATGGAGGGTCGAATCCAAGCATTCTCAAGGAATTTGAAAGGCCAAGAGTCAATTTATTTGGACTCAAATGAGGAAAACTCCAAAAATATGTCATTTTGCACACAACCTGATGTACGCGGGTTTGAGGTCAAAATACGTGTATACACGCGGGTATTGCATTAAAAGTCACATATATGTATAAACAGGAAATTTTTGGGGATGATATTGGAACATCAAAGCATAATATAAGTCCATGGGGTCCAAGGAGTCTGCAGAGGGACATGGAAGGCCATAAATGTGTGATCTACCTGGTGTGGTAGAATCAACTATAACAAATTCCCCCTAATGTTTGAGGTCAGAGAGGTAATATGATGGACGAAATACATTATAAAATCCATCCCAGAAGTGGAGTAATGAAGACCCACGTGAAAGAACCGACCACCCATTAATATAATACAATGATCTCTACATGTGACTGCAAATACATGGAGAAGTCACGGATACATAAGAGTATAATGGCCATGAATAGGCATGATATACAAAGTGTCATGTGTGGTCATCGCCACATACAATATACAATGGATCAAGATCTCTATAATGGATAAAGATATCTGATATACATTGGAAATATTGGAGTCATGATCATGCGAGATGAAATCTCATGAATACTAGCACGATCAAGGAGGTAGCATATATGGAATGCCACCAAGCTAGAAGGTCTTCTACACAAACCGCTATGAGTACATGTCCTACTATGTGAATAGATGTGTCGAGGTCGAACATAGTAGTCCATCATCTGATTACCGGTCATTGATGTATACCATTAACAGACACGAGATAACCGATCGATAATGAAAATGGGAATCAAGGTACATAGTGCAATCTAACAAGAGTGAATAGATGTGTTGAGGTCGAACACTTGGAAGAATCCATCGACCAGGGGACATTGATATATTTCCAAAAATGTTGATGGCGATAGAAACTAACACTAATGACTATAAGTCTCAAGGCACTCAAATGACTCTAGACTCCTATTCCATAATAAATGATCTGATGTCGATGGAATGGAATCTACTGGAAGGACAACATTAAGGCATCCCCCATCAACAACCACAAGGTACTCAACAACATTGTATAATGTGGAAGAACTCAATGAACAAGATGTGCATGAACCAATAATAGTACCGGGAATGGTCGACATGCAAAGTCAAGATAACTAAGGAATGGTCGACTCAAGCTTCAACTTCCTTCGAACAAGAGCATAAGGAAAATGGTGACTGAAGGTAGGAAGCATGGACTTGATATGCGAACAGGGACATCTCTCCGAAACAGGAGGCATCAACAGAGGCTCCATGGTGACTAGAAGCATAACCAATCATTGGATATAAACTCAGAGTAATGAGTAAAGCTCCTAAAGCCAAACTAATAATCCAACCAATGGATGTGATATACAGTACTATGTTCGAAGGCGACATGACTCAAATGCTGCCAAAGATAACATCTTTTCTCTTCTGGGTTTTTATGTTTTTTTAAAAAAATTTTTGGAATTTTTCAAATATTTTGAAAATCTTGAAAAAGAATAAAAGTGCTTTATAGTACATAGCTAGGAGGATACAAGTGTCACGGACAAGAAAGCTAGTTCCAATCCGTGGAGGATACCTATGCTCAATGCAAGAAAACATGTGCAGGATAACGACACTCGGGGAAAGGTCTCCTCCCGATAAAGGGGTGATCATGCTGAAAAGTATATATAAAAAGGCTCTGCTTAGCTAGACATGAGACAAGCTTAGGCTATATGGTTGATAACTTGAAGTCAGGGAGATGACGTAAAGCTCAAGAAGGAAAGCAAAACTCATGAAATACAATTACAACTTGACATATACACGGGAGTCCCTATGGGAAAAATACAACATAAAGTTCAAGAGGAGTATGAAGCTCTTGCTCAAGGACATGGTGGGACTAAAAAAGGGACTCCCACAACCTAAAGGATTCATCTCAGCATGGGCACTAAATGAAAAATAGTATCTAACTAGGGAACCCATGTATAGGAAGGTTCTACCATTCACACAATACCATTTCTAAGAGCAGCACAGAGGTTCCGTGCTATTATGGAATGGGTTCATACCTAAGGTTAAAATGAAACGGTCATAAGGTAATGCATAAATGCAGGCCGATGTGAAATCCTAACCTATATGCTAGTTCGACAATATACGTGTGATAGATATCAACGGGTCAAAGACCTCGGAGCGACTGTACAATAAACTGGACCCTACATGACAATAATATTAGTCCAAAACAACTGGAAGCAACCAGTAAAGAGTCCAAACTATGGGGTATAGGGAGGACCTATCATGAAAAATACATTCAAAAGAAATAGTGCGTTAGGCGATGGGACATAAGAAGGAATGTAAGGTGTAGACCCAACGTCCATGTATCCACTACCACCCCTGTGAGGGTGAACTCTAGTGTTAAAACCGGGAGAAGGGAGTGAAAATCCTCTGCAAATGGAGTAGAGGATGGAATATTACCACTCCTGAATCTATGAGAAAGATAAGGGGCCGTGGTTCCCCCCAGTCCAACACTAAGGTCCGATCTATGACCTAGAGTGGGTGATGGGATACTAGTAGTGATATTAGGCATGTCGAACATAAATGGAACCAAACTCAAGAGAACATAAATATACTCAAGTAACTATGATCCCAAAATCCGACTAGCGTACAAAGAGCACACTCCTAAGAAAATATACAACCAAAAATGCAAGCAAGCCAAGATGAGGATAAGTGAGCTCCACAATGCAACAAGTATGTCTCTCCTATGAGAGGCTCGAGACTCCCATACACTACAAGCAAAGGTATGTAACCAATTATAGTGGCCTTAAGATTCAATGCATAAAGAGACTGTATTATCCGACCCCTACTTGGCTAGGACACATACATGAATAACCTCTACAAGTAGCCCCTGCGATACCTAGGTAAGGAAACTAAGGTCACCCTAATATAATCAATGCTATAATGGGCAGTCACAGGAGGGATTGACCGTATGGAAAGGGTAACAAATACCGAAACTCTTGAAAGAGCCCCCAGATACGAATATAATCCTGGAAATATCTTCGGCGCTCACAAAAGTGACCAAGGGCTATCCCAATCACAATTTCTCACGTTTCCTTGTGCTTGACTTCTGTGTAAGAGTAGCTTCTTGAGAAACACTAATTATACCAAGGATTTCTCTCTCTCACCTGGACAGACACCTAATTTTTTGTGTGTAGTAGTCTTGGAGAATTGACTCACAATGAACTATTCCAAGACTCTAAATCCTAATCTTGTTGGTGAACCCTATAAAAAAAAATGTGTATTTCATTTTAATTAAGTGTTGATTTTAATGGCTGTGATTACTCAAAGAGAAATGTCCATGCAACTAATGATATTATGACCTAGCAGTGAAAATAAATGTGCACACCAAACAAACAATGCCAAGTGCAATTTTCTCAAATGAAAAATAGGGTATGCCACTACATGAGATGCAAAAATATCCATTCATTTCCAAATGCCAATGCAATGCTTCCTATATGAAAGATTAAAGACAACTCTCATCTAAGCAATCCAATGCAAGTACCTCCTTAAATCCATATGTGAGATGCAAGCAAGAATGCAACTATTTTGTATTTTCAATATAAAAGAATGAAAATGCAATAAAAGTCATTAAAATTCTCAGTCTCTGCAGCAAGCATAAAAAAAATCCAAGCAAGACACCGAGACAAAAAGACTAATGCACTAATGGAAAAAAAGGAAATAAATGACTAGAACTACCTTCAAAGAAAAATCAATGAAAAAGCGGTCTCTAGTCACGAAATAAGAAGTCAATAGACAACATCAAAACCTAGGAAGACCCAACCACACTCACAACCCACCCAACAACTTCCCACAACATCAAACTCATCCAAAAGGGAGGATGTACACGACTGTTTAAAGAACCGTAGCGTATGTACGCGAATTGTATCCAAAAACCTGCATGTATACACAGATTTTGTCTAAAAACCTGTGTGTATACGTGACTTTTGGCCAAAAACATGCATATGTACGTGACTTCTAGCCAAAAACCTGCGTATACAGAGAAGAAAGTGGTAAAAAGTATGCCAAGGGTCAAACCACTCTAGGGGAGTGTCAATGGATGAACATACTACTATATATGACATAGGAACGGGGAGAAAGAGAGAGCAAGTGAAGCACATTGTGCCCCCAAACCCTGAAGAAAAATAAGGAACTTCCCCAACGGAGTCACCAATTT
>LPNX010156119.1:119253-179314 GCA_001517045.1 Pseudotsuga menziesii
ATTGGGGGTACCATAACAGACAATATGACACCATAAATAAATCTTTCCCAATATGCAAGAACAGTAAAAAAATCTAACACTAAGGGATATCAGATCGTACCTTATTCCAGACGGTTGAAGCAGATCCCCGTTGAGCTTTTCCAATGCAAGTGCAATTACAATTTGCTCTCAACAACAACAAACAAAGCAAGCATGATATATATAAAAGTGTTAGATTTATCCTAGGATATATAATCAATCATGTATAAGCAATTAAACACATCCAAGGATTCAATATTTGTATTCAAAATGCATATGAATTGGACACAAAAAGATATTTCTATTAATAAATCAGAGATACAATAGTGACAGACTCTGTCGGCACTTCTGCGAACTGGAGAAACTGAGTCCTCCACCTGGGCCTCCACCACTTCAATCCTCCATCTGTCGATAGCAAGCTCACAAAGCAAAGGCAAGCTTGGGAATAAGACTATGTGCTCCAAGGGACAAAGGGATGCAGACTCAAGTATAAGAAAAGCTAAGGCAACAATGGAATATAGTTCTCTTTCTCTTCAATTTCTCCTCCTTCAATGCATCCAAGGGGTTCCTTATATAACACTCCAAAGAGGTAATGGAGGGTCGAATCCGAGCATTCTCAAGGCATTTCAAAGACTAAGATTCAAGTTATTCAGACTCAAATGAGGAACACTCCAAAAATATTTGTCATTTTCCACACATCCCGATGTACGCGGGTTTGAGGTCAAAAGTTGCGTATACATGCGGGTATTGCATTAAAAGTCGTGTATATGTATAAACAGGCAATTTTTGGGGATGATCTTGGAACATCAAAGCCTAATATAAGTCCATGTGGTCCAAAGATTCTGCAGAGGGTCAAGGAAGGCCATAAATGTGTGATCTATCTGGTGTGGTAAAATCAGCTATAACAAAACCATCTATACAAGAGCCAACCATCGAAACCTATTAAGGTTTGGCCGTAAGAAAAAGTAACATTACAAATATATTAACTACTATAAATAAAAACCAAGAACCACACACACATACACACACACATATAATATAAACCAATTTATTAACCAACATAGTCGCACCTAGAATCAAATCCTATGGAAAGACAACTAAAAACTACCAACATAATTCATTTCAAAACCTAGGATCGAATCCTATAGGTTTAAAAAACTAAAACAAAAATCTAATCCATTTTAAAACCTAGGATCAAATCATGTAGGCATCGTTTCCCAACTAAAAAACATAAATGCTTTGTTAAACACCCATGATCGAATCCTGTAGGCTTACCACATTAAAAAAAAACTAAATCGATTACATTCCTAGGATCTAATCCTGTAGGTATCAATAATAAACACAAATGTATAAATGGTGCAACATACACGGTGAAGGGTTTTCGCCTTTCAAGCTTCCCACTAAAGTTTCAATTAAAATCATCCAAATTCACTAAACAGAGCCACACTCTACCCATTCATTCCAACTTGATATAAATTAATCTATCATAATTAAAGGTTGTGTATCGATCTAAAGGTCGAGCCTAAAACTTCCAAGATAACGGCTGTAAAGAGATGTACCCTAGCCTTAAAACAATTAATTAAGCTCTACAATCAATGAATACATAGTCACGACCTGTAATAAACATAGAAACCATATGTGCAAGAAACATGTTCACATAAGGGTCGAGCCAATATCATGGTCGTAATAAGAAACCCTAGCCACGATATTAACCCATACATTCAACAAATATAATGCATAAAAAGCAAATTAACACATGAACAATTTACATAGTGCCATTCCAAGCAATCGAACTGTAATGCGAAGGTATTCGTATCATTTAAATCCAAACACAGAGCTCTTCCATTAAAACTTGAAACCATACATTGAAATACAAAACAAATTTTATACACAGATTTGAGTCTTCCTTTGGATAGACACGACTTATCGCAAAGTCTTTACATTTGAAACTTCAAGGAAAAAGCTAAATACAGTCTCATCCCTTGGATGGCCAAACCATAAAAATGACCCATACCAACTATCAATCCATTAACCAAATTCACACAGAGATAAACCCTCCCAAACCAAAGTCAATACTCTGTCAAACATACGCGTAGAGGTAAGGGCCTTTTCATTTTGCAGGGCTTACTCGCTTAAAAGGTTGTGCAGACCATCCAAAGAGCCACCATCAAGACACATTTCGAATCACCCCTGTCACCTACAAGACAAACACGCAAATCTATGAGGAGTACGCTAAACCTCAACAGAAGCAAACAAACAAAACAGTATTGCAAAACCACATTATGAGCGTATCTGTCGATGAATGGGGAGACTGTCACTCCACGCAGCATAACACTCGAGAGCCCAAAACCACACAGAGATCCAGAGGAACAAAACCAAATGAATTACACAAACGACCAGACCAACGTATGAGGCTTGTTTCCCATGCTTTCTCAGCAACATTAAAAGTGCAAACCTGTTCTCCACTACTCACGAAATCCAAACCCATAGTTTATAGTCAAGATCACTATGAATTCACATAGTCCACAACCCTAGCATTAAACCCCTAACTAAACCCTCCATTACAACGTTAAACCATAGTTTTATGGCATATAAAATATGCCTTAAACAGTCTATGCATATCCCATAGTTTTTCTGAGGACTTCTTATAAATTTTGCCATGGAATATGTATCATACCTTCCACCCTAGGATTATTAATTTAAATAGTTACATTATATAAACTGAATATCAAAGTGGATAAGGTTGCATAACCTTAAACGTAATAATAATGATGACCTTAAAGATTTAAACCATACACTTTCAACTCTACAAAAACATGGAACGTAGGCACATCTAGGTCAGGAATTTAGTCCTCTTATCTCTAGTTATGAATAGGATAGTGTAGCATAATTATCATGATGTAGGATATTATTACTTTCCATGGTCGTAGATAAAATTCACCAGCAAAATAACCTGCACAAAAGTGGAATTTTGCGTTAGTTCGAAATGAACTAAGAAAACCATGTAAAAGCAGAAGGAACCTCTTTACCTCTCCAAGTGGTCTCTCAAGGGATAAAAACCTGCCACTCCACCCCTTGACAATTAAAGGAAAGTATGATCTCTTAATAATTAAAACCATAAACGAAAGACAAGACAAATAAATGGGAAGTAAGACGTAAATGAACTAATAGATGCAAATGTATGTTAATAGTAAATACCAACAGAGTTATCATATAAACAAATCCAAGCAACATAACCATAGCACATAAACATATCGGCACTACATAGGAAAATACATAAAAAGGGAAAGGAAGCTTACGACACTTAGACAATGACATATATATTCCGCAAAAGATAAATAATGTCCATGAAAGGTAGCATTTAACTAGCCTACATTTTTTTTTCGAATTTTGGGGACATTGCAAGTGGTATTAGAGCCCAGATTCAACACTAAGAGAACTAATAGGCATGCTAAACATTCATTGCAGAAAATAAATTATGTATTTGAAATTTTGTTAACTAACAAAAAAATTATTTTTATTAAATTTTTTATATTGGAGGATTCAAAGAACAGTTCATATCATGAACACAAAAGAATACAATAGTCGACAAGGAAAACTGAATACCCCCACACAGGAAGAAGAACTGGTGGTTGTATTAAATTTTGATATACTGAAAACCATACAAAGTCTGCAAGTAGACTTACAGAGTTTCAAGGATGATAATACGAATGAAAGAAAAGAGTAACAAGCAATTAATGAAGCTTTACTATGGAACATGATGGGAGGAAGCCCACATGGACAACCCACTCATTCAACCAAAAAGTTCAAGAAAGAGTTTTATCATAAACGAGACAGTAGCCCAAAGGAAGAAGGAAAAAACGAACACACCCATGAACCTCTAGAAAGAGATTATCACAGTCTTTCTAGTGATAATTCCCTTTCTTTTTGTAGATAGAAACAGAGGAATGATGAAAACCTCCAAGGAGAGTTCAGAAAGATAAGATCCCCAAGCTATGAAGGGGAGATGAACACTGGGGAAAAAGCTGAAGAATTGTTTCTTGGTATGAGAAAATACTTATGAGTGCACAACTACTCTAGTGAGATGAAATCCTATCTAGCCATCTATAATTTAAATGGAAAAGCAGCTAGATAGTGGATAGACCTAAAGCATATCAAGAAAGATGAGGTAAAACAAATACGATGGAGTAACTTTCGCAAAATTTTTCAGGAGGAATACATGTCAAAAATATTCTTCGACGGGAAGGTGAAATAATTTCACGAGTTAAGAATGGGTTCCATGACCATGGATTCTTTCATCAACAGATTTGTGGATCTGTTACACTACGTACCTTATATAAAGGACGGAAAGTGAAATTATAATAGTTTTTAGGATGTATTTCTCCCAATTTTCGAGAGAGAATTGAATTTGACATGCCTAAGACTCTAGACACTACCCTACACAAACCTAGGCTTTGCTATGAGCATGGACAGCTGAGGCAAGAAAACATCAATAGAAGTAGAGATAAGTCTAGGACTTTGTCGAACAACCGCAAACTGGGTTTCACCCCACCGCCTTATAGAAAACAAAACAACATTTTTCCAACCAATAAGAACTTCAACAAGATAGGTACAAATCCATATGTACCAGCACCAAATTCTAACAGACCGACAAAAACTGGGGGAGCCAATGTTGCCCCGCTACAAATCAAATGCTGGAAATTCCAAGGGCCCCATTATGCTCGAGACTATAAGAACAAGACCAACGGGGTTTTGCACAATTTACATGAAGAACCAACAGTAGAGGACATAGCTGGAACATCGAGGATTTATGCAGCCTTGGATAGATAATAGGTAGACCATCAGGCTACTATGGTTGAAATAGAAGGTAAGGTTTCCAACACTTCTATTTTAATATTGATTGAACCCGGTGCTTTCCGAAGCTATGTATCACCTAAAATTGGTTATTTGTGTAAACTAGACAAGGTTAAACATGAGAAAACCTGGCTTGTGTAATTAGCCATGGGTACAAAAAAAATGTTATAGTTAGATATTATGAGGTAAACCTGAATGGTTTCCATGCTAGGATAAATCTAAATATTTTACCCTTAAGATCGTATGATGTACTTATCGGCATGGACTAGTTGGAACAACACCATGTCATGCTTTGATTGTTTACACAAGTCAATATTGTGTACATATAGCCAAGGGAATCACGTAAAGATTCAAGGAATACCTAATAAGGTTTTCGTAACACAAATATCTGCCATACAAGCAAAGAAGTGCATTAGGAAAGGCTGCAAACTGTTTCTAGTAAACATCTTGGATGTAGAAGCTGAGAGAGAACAACACATTGAGGACTTCCATTTCTTGTATATTTTACGGATGTATTTCTTAAGAAAATACTAGGATTAACACCAAAACAAAACTTAGTTTTTCTCCATAGAATTGACCCCAGGATCAGTTCCGACTTCAAAATCCCCTTACCGCATGAGCACACCAGAGTTCGTGGAGCTCAAGTTGCAGTTGCAAGAGTTGATTGAGAAGGGCTATATACGACCTAGTGTGCCCCCTTAAGGAGCACCGATACTTTCCGTAAAGAAGAAGGACGGTACGATGCACATGTGCATCAATTACCGACAACTTAACAAAATGACTATCAAGAACCACTACCCACTCCCTAGGATCGATGACTTGTTCAATCAAGTAGGAGGAGCCAATGTTGAAGTTACTCAAATAACTAAGAGGGGGGATGAATCAGTTATTTCTAAAGCTTAAAAGCATTTTCAATATTTAAACCATTATTATAGATTACAGATTTGGTTATGATATTGCAACATGTATAACAACTGAGATGATGATCATCAATCACACACACATGATAGAAACAAACAAACTTTCACTTTATTTGAGCACCTACTCAAATGAGGCTGCAACCTCTGTTTTACAAATTCCTTCTTGTAGAGAGTACCAACTCTCATGTTTTTCTAGAACACACTAAAATAAAATTCTCCAGCTACAACTGAGTGGAAGCACCAACTTCCACTTGTACAGGATCCAAGTTGTACAAAGAAAACAAACAATTTTCCCTAGCACCACTCTTCCACCATTGTTTCTCATACTTAAAACATGTATAGTACAATATTTAGAAAAACATATATAACATTGCATACCAACTCTGTTCTCCTCATTATCTTTGTTTTGGATGTTTAGAGTCCTTTGTCATTCTGCGACTCTCAATTTACCGATGATCAATGCATCAACTAATCTGCCTACATAAAGCACAATCTTCTCTTCCTATATCCCATTCTTTTATAGAAGTCAATATGTAACTGCTCCACCTGCTCATGCGCGTGACGGTCTATTTCCATAACTTATCAAACACTTTGAGGCCTTATGATAGACAAGAATTCCAATCCCTGGTTAGCCATGAATTTCTATAACAAATCTTCGTCCTTTGGCTTCTTCCGCACTTGTCATTTTCTGCAACAAATAAGAGTTTCCGCACTCCAATATCTGTAGTTCTAGTTCCATAGTACAGGTTCCGCCCCAATCATTCCGCACCATTGATCTTCTTTGATCTCTCTGTGATCATTGATCTGTCGAGGAAATTAGATATTGGATATGTGGTTTTTCTTAATATCATTTCATGATTTCCTCTCATTGTTTTTCGCACATCCTTTTCTGCATAATCAATCTGCATCATTGATTTCTTCTACAATCTTTCCCGACCGTCGATCTTGAATCCAGTACGGGATGCGGATCCTGATTTTTCAATATTTTGTTAAAAAAATTTCAAGATTTCCTCTTTTCAACTTCCGCCTTCCATATGCATAACTCCTTCCACGCCATGGATTTGTTGTGCATGTTTTCCCAACCATCGATCTTAGATTCGGTGCGGGATGTGGATCTCGGGTCTTCAATATTTTTTTGGACAATTTCCAGACTTTCCTCTTTCCAACTTCCGCTTGCAAAGCTCCTTCCATGCCGTTGATTTTGTGTGTGCCCTTTCCCGAATCTCAATCTTAGGTCCATTGAAGGATGCAAATCTCAAGTATTCAACATTTTATTAAATGACTTCCATTCTTTCTACTTTTTGACTTTCGAACTTCCGCTCTTCTGCACTTTCGCACTTCCGCACTTCCAGCTTCTGCACTTCTGCACTTTCGCACTTTTGGCTTTCACACTTCCGAATTCCGCACTTCAGGATAAAAAAACCAACTTCCAGCCTTAGTCCTTTCCTTTTCTCCCACTTTCCTCTTTCTGACTTAAAAAATAAAAAATCTAACTTTTCTTGTTCTCGAACTTTTAGATTTCCGCCTTTCCACTCCTGTACTGCAACACTCATTTTGCATTGTTGATTTCTTGTGTAGGTTCACCCATGACCATCGAATCTGTTCATCTAATTACTTTTCAGAATTTTAGATATTTTCTCTTGATCATTGATTTCTTGTGCGGATTCATTCCTGTCCGTCAGATCTGTTCATCAGATATTCTTTCAAACTTTGCGGAATTTCTCTCGACCATTGATTTCTTTTGCAGATATATGTTCATCAGATATTCTTTAAAACTTTGTGGATTTACTGTTGATTTATTTTGCAAATTCATTCTTGTCCATTGGATCTGTTCATTAGATCTTCTTTCAAAATTTGCGGATTTACTCTCGACCATTGATTTCTTTTATAGATTCATTCCTGTCCGTTAGATCTGTGCACAAGTCATGGATTCTTCTGAGTCCTCTTCTCATCTCGATCATGCTTGGAACTATGTTGTGCCAACATCCATGGATTCTTCTGAGTCCAGTATACATCTGGATCATGCTTGGAACTATGTTTCCATCAATGAAAACCATATCACACTTTGATTTGTTTTCCATATGACCACATATCTTCCAATAGTCTCCCTGTGACCGCAAAGCCTCCAACAATATCCCCATTTGGCATCGATGGAAATATTCAACTTCTGGATGCATGTTGCACTACTAGTCATCAATATGTTTATCATATGTAACAAGCAACGTCTCCCCCTTTGACATCAATGTCAAGGAATCCTCTATAGCACAACTCCCCCTATCAAAGTGAAAAAATTATTTGGAATAGGATATGATAGCTAGATTCTGGCGTAGGTACTCAAATTGTGTCTTTGGTAAGGGTTTAATGAAGATATGAACAATCCGTTCTGAAGAATGGATAAAATTAAATTGAACTACTATGTTTGTAACCTTATCCCTTAAGAAGTGATACTTCATCGATATGTTCTTGGTCTTGGAATGAAGGACTGGATTTTTAGACATACTAATGGTGCTAGTATTATCACAAAGGAGAGGAATGGGGTCAACATATTTTACCTCCAGTTCTTCCAATGTCTAAATCATCTAGAGAATTTGTGTATAGTAGGTGGCAACAAAAATGTACTCGGCTTCTGTAGTGGATAAGGATATTGATCCTTGCTTCTTACTCAGCCATACAATTAGATAATCACCTAAGAATAATCCACCTCCACTTGTGCTCTTCCTGTCATCCAAAATGTTTTTCGAATCAACATCTAAATATGTAGTTAACTGAATATTTTTATTTTTAGGATATCATATACCATAAGTCATTGTGCCCTTCAAATATTTGAATATCCTATTCACAGCCACCAAATGACTTTGCTTAGGAGCAAACTGAAATCTTCCTACCATTCCCACAACTTGCATGATATCAGGACGAGATGTTGTGATGTATAAGAGACTTCCTATCATTGACCGATATGTTCTCTCATCAACATCTGGTGAGGGATCATCCTTTCTAATTTTACACCCAACAACCATAGGTGTACTGACAGGTTATGAGTCTTCCATTTGGAACTTCTTCAACATCTCCTTCAAATACTTCTCTTGGGAGAGAAATAATCCTCCAGGATTCTGGATAATGTAAAGACCAAGAAATAATGACAGTTCTCCTATCATTGACATCCCAAACTCAGATTGCATTGCATTAGCAAACCACTGCATAGAAGAATCATTAGTGCATCCAAATATAATGTCATCTACATACACCAAAACTACTAACAGATTATCTCCTTCATATTTTATATACAAGTTATTGTCAACAGTACCTTTTTTGAAACCTTTGTCTTATATATATTTATCCAGTGTATGATACCAGGATCTGGGTGCTTGTTTCAATCCATATAGAGCCTTTTTCAATTTTCAGACATTGTCAGGATTGTCTGTTCACTGGAACCCTTCGGGTTGCTCTATATAGACTTCTTCTTCCAGATATCCATTGAGAAAGGGTGACTTAAAATCCATCACACTTTGAAGTTCTTATGAGTGGAATAGGCAAGAAAAATCCCGATGGCTACCAATCATGCTACTCATGCAAACGTTTCATCAAAGTCTTGTCCCTCAACTTGGGCATAGCCTTTGCAGACTAATCGAGCTTTGTGCCTTACAATTTTCCTTGTTCATCCATCTTGTTTTTAAGCACCCACTTAGAGCCTATTACATTTTTATCTATAGGTCTAGGAACCAACTCCCAAGTGTTATTTTTCTCAATATGATCAAGCTCTTCATCCTCACTAGCCTCTTCAAAATTATTAGTTTCCATCATAGATAGGAAAGAAATTTGAGATTGTTATGAAGCTTTGATAAACTTTCTTCTTGTTTGCACTCCTTTATTCTTGTCCCCAATTATCTGACTTTCACGATGATTCTTCTGAACTATTCTGGAAGGTGCTTTTGTTTCTGTCTACTGCCTTGAATTTGTCTGAGAGTTTGCATGTTCATCATCTGACTCTGAATATTCTTGTTCTGATTCTTGGACCTATTTTTCTTTAACGAGTCAACTGTATCTTCTTTATCTGGTTCAACGCTGCTTATTTGAATGTCTTTCATAGGGATTCCTTCATCGATCTTCATGTCAATACAATCAACCAATTTGTGCAGCCTCTTATTATAACAAGTATACCCTTTACTGTTTGCAGCATATCCAATAGGATACCTTCATAAGCCTTATCATCATGTTTCCCAAGATGTTCATCATTATTGTTGATATAACACTTAGTTACAAAGACTTTAAAGTGTTTGATAAAAGCAGTTCTTCCAAATCATAATCCATAGGTAGTCTTATCATTGTTCATCCTTAGTTGATCTTTATTAAGAATATGAACAGTTGTGTGAATTTCCTCTACCCAGTAAGTCTGAGAAATATTCTTTTCATTCATCATTGATCTTGCCATCTGTTGTACTGACCTATTCTATCTCTCAACAACTCCATTCAGGGGTGGGGTCCTTGGAATAGTGTATTCTCTCTTAATTACATTTTTATCACAAAAATCCTTGAAGTCTCCTGAACAGAACTCTCCTCCTCTATCAAATCTTACTGCCTTAAAGTCTTTTTCCTATTTGATTCTTAGTTAGGGCCTTAAAATTTTTAAACTTTTCAAGTGCCTCGGATTTTTCTTTCAGAAAAGAAACCCATGTAAGTCTAGAATAATCATTAATGACCAACATAAAATATCTCTCTCCTCTTGTTCCTTCTTTTATTGATGGTCCACACAGATCCATATGTACTAAGTGAAGTGGTTTGTCTGTTGATTTGAAGTTCTTGGATTTGAACTATGTGTGATTCAGTTTCCCCATTTGATAGGGTTTACAAACAGATTCATAGGGCTTTGATATCTTTGGAAGATCTCATACTACCCCATTGTTAACAAGTTTGATTATATGATCAAAGATTAAATGTCCAAGTCTCCTCTGCCAAATCCAACTTTCATCATACTTGCTTAGATGACATTCTTCTTGTTCTTCTTTCAAGACATAGGCATTGTTTTCATTTCTTATACCTTTTGCAACCAACTATCATGAATGTACAAACTTTCTATTGCAATCTTTAGAAGTGAAGACAACTTCACATCCTTTGTCACAAACCCGACTGACATTAAGAAGATTATGTTTTAGTCCATCTACAAAAAACATGTCTTGGGCTTTCCCTTTGCCATTACTCAACTTGACCATTCCTTTTCCTTTGATCTTCCCTGGAGCATCATTCCCAAAAGTTACATTCCTGATTTATTTTCACTTAGAGACAAAAATTTACTTTTATCACCACTCATATGTTTGGAACATCCACTGTCAATATATTAGGGGCCTTTTTTATTCTAAACAGAAAGAACTAAGACACACTTGTTATCTTCTTTCTTCTTCCAATATTTATTACTTACAACAGTGTAATTCAATCTTGGTTCTGTTTTGTAGTCCTTCATATGACAGTTTGAAGCCTTATGTCCAAAGTTATGACAAACATAACACTCTACCTAATTGTACATTAAATCAAAAGGATTGTTACTTCTATCATAAGTTATTCTCTGAGTTGTATGCAGTTCTTGTTTGCTTGCTGACTGTCTTTTTCTATGTTGTAGCCCTTGACTGTTCATTGATTGCATGTTTCTAAAATTAAATGCAGAGTTTGTAGCTTTGTGATCAAAATTAGAGCAACAGTAATAGTAACCATAGAAAAAAATTTGGTACCTTAATCTTCGAGGTCTTTCCTTTTGTTGACAACGTTTCTGAACATTCCTTGGTTGATAATTCTAATATGAATTTCCAACTCTTGTACTTTCCTCATTTCCTTTTGCTTGCACATTAATTTCACATTTTGACCGATTGCTGCATGAACCTTCTTTGTAGCCAAGACTGGTTTTTACCCATGGGGACCTTTGCTTGATGAGAATGTCATTCAATTCCTCTTAATCCTTGATACTGGACAGATTCTGTTGGTATAGAGCCTGAAATTTCTTCAACTCTTTCCTAGCTTCCACTACTTATTCTTCCAAATCTCCACGTCTCTTTTTCCTTTATGTTAATTGTTGTATCAAGGTGCATTACTTTAACAAATTCAGCCTCTGCAAGACCACTTAGGATAGCGTTCATTGCCTTGGAATTAAAACTAAATTCTAGCTTGTCATCTTTTGGGGGCTAGCACAATTGGCTTTGCATAGCCAGTCTCTACTACATCCCACACATCAACTCCAAATGACATTATATAGGTTCTCATTCTAACCTTCTAAAAGGAAAAATTGGTTCCATCAAACAGAGGAACCTTTTTTGATGAAGTCCCTTCATAACTAGTCATGTTTAAGCTTTCAGATTTACCTTTAGACAAAAGTAACATGCTCTGATACCAATTGTTGAAATTACTCAAATAACTGAGGGGGGGGGTGAATTGGTTATTTCTAAAGCTTAATTTTTTTTTCAATATTTAAACCATTATTACAGATTACAGATTTAGTTATGATATAGCAGCAAGTATAAAAATAGAGATGATGATCATTAATCACACACACATGATAGAAACAAACAAATATTCACTTTATTTGAGCACCTACTCAAAGAAGGTTGCAATCTCTATTTTACAAATTCCTTCTTGTAGAGAGAACGAACTCTCATGTTTTTCTAGCACCCACTAAAATAATATTCTCTAGCTACAACTGGGTGGAAGCACCAAATTCCACTTATACAGGATCCAACTTGTACAAAGAAAACAAACATTTTTCCCCAACACCACCCTTCCACCCTTGTTTCTCAGACTTAAAACATGTATAGTACAATATTTATAAAAACAGATATAACATTGCATACCAACTCTATTCTGATCTTCTTCTGGATTTATGCACCTTGGTTCCCCTCATTATCTTCGTTCGGGATATTTAGAGTCCTCTGTCATTATGTGATTCTCACTTTATCGACGATCCATGCATCAGATTCTTTTTTTGTTGAGAGCACAATCTTCTCTTCCTATCTCCCATCCTTTTATAGAAGTCAATCTGTAGCTTCTCTACTTGCTTGTGCACCCGAACGATCTCTTTCGATAACTTATCAAACTGTTCGATGCCTTATGACAGAAAAGAAGTCCAATCACTGGTTAACCATGAATTTCTATAACGATCTTCATACTTTGGCTTCTTTTGAATGTGTCGTTGTCTTCAACAAATCAGAGTTTATGCACTCCTGGTCCCATAGTTATGGTTCCCCAGTACAGGTTCCACCCCAATCATTCTATATGATTGATATTCTTTGGGATCTCTGTGACTGTTGATCTGCTGAGGAAATCAGATATGAGATATGTGATTTTTCTTGATATCATTTCGTGATTTTCACTCTCTGTCTTCTACACATCCTTTTCGGCATAATCAATCTGCGTCGTTTATTTATTGTACAATATTTCCCTACCGTCGATCTTGTATCCGGTGCAGGATGCAGATCATGGGTTTTCAATATTTTTTTAAACAACTTCCAAGCTTTCTACTTTCTGACTTCGACCTTCCTCCTGTTGTATAGGATAATACACCTTATAACCATAGGTCTGGGGTTACCAACATACTCAATTAACTTGCAGAAAATTGACTTCTAGAGTGCAGTAAAGGAAATAGGAGGATGAGAAAGACTTACTCGATTCACGAAGGTTGATCCTTGCTTATCCTCTTCCACTCTGCTTCACCTCCAAAGTCTTCAAGGTTGCTTCTCCTTCACCTGTCAAGAGTCAATCTTCCAGATACAAGATGGTTCATATATATATAAGCAGGTTAGATAAATCATATATAAAATGCAGAAACATAAACATTTATCAAACCAAGATACATGAGACACATGTGGAAGAAGGATTCTCTTTATTAACAATAATGAGGAAGTTTAGATTACAACCCAACGCCTGAGACAAGGACTCCTCTGTAACCAAAGGATTCTGAGTTCCACTGCTCCAAAGACTTCTGTATCAAATCCACCAGCATAACTTTGCTCTCCCTGTGTGTGTCCAACACCCTCCCCAAGGCCTATATTTATAGTTGGAGAAATAAGGCAGTTTCGAAGGTTGAGGAGGTTGACACAGTTAAGAAGATTAAGGTAAATGGCTTAACTAATCTCAAGTAATCACATGTTTTTATTTTAAATTTCAAAGGGACGCATTCGCAGGTATGAAGAAAGACAACCCACGTATGATCCGCGAGTTGCTATAAGAGAAACCCGCGTATACATCCATCCGCTACTTGCACCAACCAACACTCGCAGATGATCTGCGAGTTGCATAACTGTAGGGTCGCGAATATGACTTGACATGGTTAAAAATCAAAGTAAACAGCTGGGTGAATGAGGAATGTATTTCATAATAAGCCTATCTATAGTGTTTTGGGCAAACCTCAATCCATAGATGTCCTTTTCTGTGCCAACATGAGGGATGTTGGCACTCAGACGGAGAGGTGCCATTCAAGTGGATAACACCTCCTGCAGAACTCCTTCTATGACATTGATTTCTTGTGCACATTTTCTCAACTGTCGATCTTAGATCTAGAACAGGATGCAAAACTCGGGTCTTCAATATTTGTTAGGATAATTTCCAAACTTTTCGCTTTCCGACTCCTGTTTGCAAAACTCCTTTTGTGTCATTGATTTAGTGTGCACCCTTTCTTGGCCTTCGATCTTAGATCTAGTGTAGGATACGGATCCCAGGTCTTCAACATTTTGTTAAACAACTTCCATTCTTTCCGCTTTCCTTCTTCTGTACTTTCGCACTTACGCACTTTCGCACTTCCGGCTTCCACACTTCCGCACTTTCGGCTTTTGCACTTCCGTACTTCCGCACTTATGGGATCAAAAAACCAAACTTCCAACCTTAGTCCTTTCCTGTTCTCTTGCTTTTTGCTTTCCGACTTCATAAATCAGAAATATAACTTTTCTTATTCTCAAACTTTTAGATTTCCTCCTTTCTGCTCCTGTACTATAACACTCATTTCACACCGTTGATTTCTTGTGCGGTTTCACTCCTGACTGTCAAGTCTATTCATCTGATTACTTTTCAAACTTTTGCATATTTTCTCTTGATCATTGATTTCTTATGCGTATTCATTCCTGTCCGTCAGATCTGTTCATGAGATCTTCTTTCAAACTTTGCATATTTTCTCCCGACCATTGATTTCTTTTGCGGATTCATTCTTGTCCATCAGATCTATTCATCATATATTCTTTCAAACTTTTTTTATTTTCTCCTAACCATTGATTTCTTTTGAGGACTCATTCATGTCCGTCAAATTTGTGCACAAGCTATTGATTCTTCTGAGTCCTCTCCTCATCTGGATCATGCTTGGAACTATGTTGTGCCAACATCCATGGATTCTTCTGAGTCCTTTGTTCATATGGATCATGGTTGGAACTATGTTTCCATCAATGGCAACCATATCGCACTCTATCTATTTTCCATATGACCGCAAATATTCCACTAGTCTCCCCCTGACCGTAAAACCTCCAACAACCAAGATATTTTCAAATATCGACCTGTAGTCTGGATACCATCAGGTACAGATCTGCGATGAGGATATTCATAAAACCTCCTTTCGTACGAGATACGACCATTACAATTTTGTAGTAATGCCATTAGGGTTGACCACTGCACCTGCGAACTTTATGTTTATGATGAACAATATCTTCATTAAATACTTGGATAAATTTGTATTGGTATTTATAGATGACATCCTAGTTTACTCTAAGAGTAAACAGGAACAAGAGGAGCATCTTCGCGTAGTACTGCAGGTGTTACGAGAACACCAACTCTATGCCAGGTTTAGTAAATGTGATTTTTATAAACCATAGATACAGTACCTGGGTCACATCATCTCCAAGAAGGGGATAGCCATTGACCCAGAAAAGATTAAATCCATAGAGGATTGGCCTACCCCTACTAGTGTCACAGACATTAGGTCATTTTTGGGATTAGCCAGTTACAACCGAAAGCCTCATTGATAACTTTTCAAGGATAGCTTGTCTCATGACCGCTTTGCAAAAGAAGGAAAACAAGTTCTTATGGACGACCAAGTGTGAGGAAATTTTCTAGAAGCTTAAACAGCTTTTGATGACTGCTCTGATACTACAAATTGTGGATCCCGATTGGGATTTTGTTGTTTGCACAAATGCAAGAAAGGAATCCCTCGGAGGATTCCTCTTGTAGAACAATTGCACGATCTGTTATGAATCGCGAAAGTTAAAGAAACACGAACAAAACTACCCCACTCATGATATTGAGATAGAAGCCATCATCCATGCCTTGAAGATGTGGAGGCACTACCTCATGGGGAATAAATTTGTTCTAAAGACATACAATATGAGTCTGAAGTACTATTATTTGATCAACATGATCTGGATTCCAGGTAGGCCAGATGGTTGGATTTCCTTAGTGAGTAACATTTCAAGTTAAAGCATATAAAGGGAAAGGAGAATAAAATTGCAGATGCTTTAAGTCGACGAGCTCATATGTTATATTAGGTGACTTTAATTCAAATCGATTCAGATTTACATGAGAGGATTAGAATGACCAATGGATTTGACCCTTTCTATGTTTAAATACTCAAGAAGGTCCAAGAGGACATTTTGTTTTAACAACAAAAAGAGTATAAGGTAGATGAAACTAGAGTATTGTGGTCCAAAGAAAGATTGTATGTTCTGGAAGGAGGGGACATTCGATCCATCATCCTCATGGAATTTCATTGGACACCCTACTCGGGGAATCTGGGATATCAAAAGATGACATTCACAGTAAGGAAACACTTTTTCTAGCCTAAGTTAAAGGCCAACATAGCGTTTTTTTTATCACGAAATTCCAGGAATGTCAGCTGGTCCAAGCTGAGCACCAACACCCTTCAAAATTGTTGCAGCCATTACCCATTTCAGAATGGAAGTGGGAGGTCATTAGTATGTATTTTATTATGGGTCTACCAAAGAGTAAGAAGCAAAATGACTCTATCTTTGTAGTAGTTGAAAAGTTGTAAAAAAAACACACTTCATTCCAGTAAAGTTGACCCACAAGGCAGTTCACCTTGTCGACATCTTCTTAAAGGAGATATTCAAATTGCACGGGATACCAAAGGAAATCATCTCGAGTCAAGATACAAAGTTTACCGAAATTTTTTGGAGATCCTTATTCTTTGGATTAGAGATGCAATTAAACTTTAATACTGCTTACGACCCATAGAAAGGCGGGCAGACAGAACGGGTAAACCATATTTTGGAAGACATGCTTAGGATGTATGTCATGAAAAACCCCACCAAGTGGGAGGATTACCTGCATCTTGTATAATTTTCATATAACGACGGATACCAGACCTCCTCCAAGATGAGTCTCTTCGAGGTACTCTATGGATGAAAATGTAGAACATTGGTTACTTGGGATGGCCCGGTGGACGGGCTCATGTTAGGGACGAACTTACTAAAGGAATTGGAACAATTGGTAACCAAGGTCCAACATAACCTTAAAGAAGCACAAGACCGCCATAAGCAAAGAGAAGCTCATTGATCTTGGGGAGGTGCGGAAAGTTGGCACCAAGATTTTGTGGACCTTTTGAGATACTGGCCAAGAGAGGGCCAGTGGCATATGAACTAGATTTACCTACTCACATAAGAGTTCATAATGTTTTCCACGCATCCTTATCAAAGAATATGGATATGATACTAAACATGTAATTGCTTGGTCCTTGTTATAGGTGGAACCTGAAGGGGAGTTTGTACCTAAACCCATTCATATAATGGACAAGAGAGAGGTGCACCTCAGGAAGCGCACCATAATTCAGCTGAAAGTGCAATGGAAACACTTTGATGAGGCTACTTGGGAGAATGAAGCAACCATGAGAGAGGCTTACCCCGCCTTGTTTCATGATTTCATTCCTAGTCCCTATAACACCAGTGACGGTGTTTTTCTAAGCAGGGAGGGATGTAATATCCTGAATTTTTTACCTAATATCGGGCCATAAGTCCCATTGCATGTGATGTTCCTTTGATGATTTTTTTGATATATTGGGCATAATCCAAATGTATATGTCTTATGTATATGATTTCATGTGTTGGGCATGGACCTTGAAGCACATAATTGATGGGATGTTTGAGTTGAGCGCGAGCTATGAGGCACATGCGTATTGGATATTTGTGTTGAGCGAGAAGATCTAGAGCACATGAGTATTTGATATTTTTGTTGTGCGAGAAGCTCTGGAGAACATGAGTATTTGATGTTTGTGTTGAGCAAGAAGCTTTGGAGCACATGAGTTATGAAACATTTGTGTTGAGCATGAAGCTCTGAAGCACATTAAAAGTTAAGAATTGGAAGTGTTGGGCATAAGCCCTGGAGCATTCCAAGTTGATGTTGAGCATAATATTTGGAACATCATATCCTTAACCATTGTATCCCTAGGTGTATCCTACAAATACATTCGAGCATTACTATTGAGCGAGGAGCTATAGAATTGCACTAGGTTGTAACTCCCTGTTTCTTAGCGTTGAGTATGGGCTTTGAATAAACGCTAGGATTTACTGAAAAATTAATATGTTGAGTGAAGACAGCTCTGATAAAACATTGATCTCATCTTACTTATTTTTTAAGTGATTAAATGAAATTTTGAATTCCTGTGTCATATCAAGTACTGAAGAACTACCATGTTATATGAGTTAATCCAAAATGTAAGGAGGTTTAGAGATGCCTAACCTAGTTGACCTAACTGCACCCGAAGGCCTTAATAAAGAAGTGACTATAAGCTAAAAAGAAAAGTATCATGTGATTTGTGATCATGATATATGATACTCAAAGTAAAAATGTTAACGGTGGTATATGCATATATATAGTTTATATATAATGTGAATAAAAGAGTAAGCATATGTATTAATAATAGTAACTATAAATAATCATGAAAAGATCTATGTATTATTATTTATTACTAATATTAATTTAATATTTAAATACCTAAAAGAGTCAAAATAGGAACTAGTCAAAGAGTTCCTAAGTTAAAAATAAATAAATATTAAATTCACCTAAATTAAGTAAAAATGATTATTTCAAGAAAACAAATGATTCTTGATTTAACTGTCACTTTTCCTAAATATTGTCTATAAAGACCCAAGCCAAGGAGAGGCTTGGGGAGATATTCATTATTTTCCATCTATTCTACCTGATTATTATTCTCAAGAGAGTTCTTAGAGAGCATTTTTCCGAAGAGGAAAAGAAAGCTGGTACATAACTTGCTATCCAAGATAGGAAAGCCTTAACTTTAGGAGATCTAAGCTACTTGCATGTTGGAACCATCTCGGGGGGATCCGGATTGAAACTAGGAATGGTTCCGGGTCATGGTTGGGTGGAACATGGCAGTTCCCAAGTCATTTGGTTAATAGATATGCGGTCAAAATTGTCTATGTTTTTGTTAATAGTGTGTGCTTCAATGTGCAGGGTTTCTACCATTAAAATAGCTTCAAATTGCAGGTATGAGGTTTTTTTATCTTCCTTATAGTTCATACATTTTTCTTATTAAATAAAGGGATTATCATCTGGAAAGAAAATATGTATATTATATACTTGTTGTAGCTAGGTTTATTTTGTTTATAGAACCTTAAAGAGAAGCTAGGTTTATTTTTTTTACATGTTCATACCAACCCTAGAAGTAGAGATTATGCTACATGAGTGTTTTGTTTACTTAACCATTATTACCTAGTTAGGAAAATATAGATTATATTCCTTAATATTATTTTATACTGCCACATGTTTTTCTTTGATTTCAAAACCCTAGTAATTCATTTTAAACATAGCACTGTAAAATATGCATCTAAAACAACCAGATAAAACCCTTATCAAAATTATTAAAATAAACTAAACCATAGGTTAAATCTCTCACATCCCTAAGTAATTCCAAAACTCTAAAACTTAAATTATCAAGTGCTGGAAGATTTCATATTGCCAACATAAAACATTATTCCATTTACTTTAAATTCATTCTTAAAAACAAAACTATCAAAAATGCCTTACAACCTTCAAACTAAACATTAAATATATGTTAAAATCAAATATATCCTAAACATTGTTCACAGACTTGAACATAATTAAATAACATTTCTATGCTAAAACATAAACGATTATAAGTCTTAATAAAACCAATACAAATTCCATTATAAAACCCACTATACAAGATCCAGCCATCGAAACCTGTTAAGGTTTGGCCGTAAGAAAAAGTAACATTACAAATATATCAAATAGTATAAACAAAAACCAAGAACCAAATATATATAAACCAATCTATTAACCAACAGTGTCGCACCCAGGATCAAATCCCGTGGAAAGACAGCTGAAAACTACCAACATAATTCATTTAAAAACCGAGGATCGAATCTGGTAGGAATCGTTTCCCAAGTAAAAAACATAAACATTGCGTTAAAAACCATTCCAAGCGTTAGAAAAACCCATGATCAAATTCTGCAGGCTTACCACATTAAAAACAAAAATTAATCAGGTCGTGGGGGGGGGGGGGGGGGGGGGGCAGAGAAAGTGGTAAAGTGGAATTGTTTAAATTGGTTGTAAATCGAAGGTTTCGTGTTCAAATCCCCCCAAATTTACCTGTGCGCCATGGTTCGGGCCCTGTGGATGCACCTAGGGGTATAGTGGTAACGATATTGGATCCCTACACCTCGTGTCACACGAGTACCAGCCTGTCCCTAGTTGTCGATTCCCCTAGTTACAAAAAAAAAACTAAATCGATTACATGCCCATGAACGAATCCTATAGGTATCAATAATAAACACAAATGTATAAACGCTGCAACATAAATAGTGAAGGGTTTTCTCCTTTCAGTATTCCCACTAAAGTTTCAATTTAAATCATCCAAATTTACAAAACAAAGCCATGCTCTACCCATTCATTCCAACTTCATATAAATTAAACTATCATAATCAAAGGCTGCATATCCATCTAAAGGTCGAGAGTAAAAATTCCAACCTCATGGCTTTAAAGAGAAACCCCAGCCTTAAAATAATTAATTAAACTCTACAATCAACGAATACACAGTCACGACCTGTAATAAACATAGAGAGCATATGTGCAGGAAGCATGTTCACATAAGGGCCAAGCCAAGCTCACAACCATAATAAGAAACCCGGGCACAATAATAACCCATACATTCAACAAATATAATGCATAAAAATTAAATTAACACAGGCACGATTTACATAGTGCCATTGCAGGCAATGGCATTATAATGCCAAGGTAATTGTATAATTTAAATCCAAACACATAGATCTTCCATTAAAATGTTAAACCATACATTGAAATACAAACCAAATTTTATACAGAGAGGTGAGTCTTCCTCTGAACATACACGACTTACCCCAAGGTATTTACATTTGAAACTTCAAGGAAAAAGTTAAATACAGTCACATCCCTTGGATTCCCAAACCAACTATCAATCCATTAAAGAAATTCAAATAGAGATAGACCCTCCCAAAGTAGAGTTCAATACTATGTCAAACATATGCGCATAGGTAAGGGCCTTTTAATTTCGCAAGCTTTACCCACTTAAAAGTTTCCGTAGACCATCCAAAGAGCCACCCTCAAGCCATGTTTCAAACCACCCTTGTAACCTGCAAACCAAACATGTAGAGCTATAAGGAGTATGCTAAACTTCAACAGAAGCAAACAAACAAAAAAGTGTTGCAAAACCTTGTTAAGAGAATACCTATCGGCGAATGGGGAGACACATCATAACACCTGAGAGCCCAAAACCACACAGAGAATCAGAAGAATAATACCAAATGAATTACAAAAACAACTAGACCAGCGTATGAGGCTCATTTTTCATGCTTTCCTAGCAGCATTAAAAGCGCCACCCTATCCTCCACTACTCGTGAAATCCAAACCCACAGTTCCATAGTCAAGCTCACTATGAATTAACATAGTCCACCACCCTAGCATTAAACCCATAACTAAACCCTCCATTACAACGTTAAGCCATAGTTTTATGCCATAAATAGTCTATGCATATCCCATAGTTTTTCGAAGGAATTCTTATAAAGTTTTCTAGGGCATATGGATCATTCCTTCCACGCTAGGATTATTACTTTATATATTTACATTATATAAACTGAATATAAAAGTGGATAAGGTTGCATAACCTTAAACGTAATAATAATTACAACCTTAAAGATTTGAACCATACATTTTCAACTCTGCATAAACATGGAATGTAGGCACAACTAGGTCAGGACTTTAGTCCTCTTATCTGCAGTTATGAATAGGATAGTGTGTTACACATAAATATTGTAATCATCATGTGATGAGGTCCAAAACATCATTTATTTCCCTAAATCCCAAGTTCTGAAGTGAAAATACTGGCCTAGACTTCAGCCTTGCATATAAAAATCCAACACCGCTTCTGCTTTTAAGGAAATGGGTGTTACCTTCTTCATTAATGCCTATCGTCTCCTTACAGTAGGTGGTCCCACCACCTTTTCCTCTTGTTCAAGGTGTGGTTCTTCCCTATCACCGCTCTGTCATAGTGGAGGAGAAGCAATGCCCTTGGTAAAAATTGAAAAAGAGAGGATTCCACGAAGCTTCTCGAAGGAAGAGTTTGTGGCACCCTTATCCCTACTCCTGAGGACCACTTGGAATTGATATACATCCTTTTGGGATCTCCTATCCACCTCACCCACCATTTAATCAACCATCCCTATCCTCCCAAGGCCTATAAAACCAAGCTCATACCCCATAGTTGAGAGAGAGCAAAGTTATCGTGTTGCATTGAGATTCTGGCCAAATCGGTAGGGTGAACATAGAAGGAGAAAGTTGGATATTTTTGGGACAAGGAATTGGCATGTGAAGGAGCATCACAACACAAAGGTAAAGGTTGCAAACTTCTTCTTAATCTTTAATGAAAATTTGGTTCCTTTCCCATAAAGTATGTTATGTTATAATCATGTATTTTATTGTTGGATTCCTTAGTCATTGACATAGAATTATGGATTATATTCTAGTTCTTTTTTATCTTGTTTGCTTGTTTCATGTGATTGTGCAGGTAAGTCCATGAAGAACCATCAATATAGGAAACAACTACATCACTCTATTAAAAGGACTCATTCCAAATCTCCACAACTTCTAGGGCAAGTCTTCCATCTCTGTTGTAACTCATTTGTTCTAGATCTGAACCATTTAGACTAGAGGAACAACTCTTGTCCACAAGAGGTGCATTCTTCCTAGCATCAAATCTATTGACTCTGCGGGGGACTACTTCAAATTATTAATATTTTGTAAGTTAAAACCTCCACCTTCATTTTCAATTCCTAGATCTAATTTTCCAATTGATAGATCTATAGATTTGCTTTGAATTTGATTGATTTGCCTTTATCAACCTTTGGATCTTCATATTTTTGGTTCACTGGGTTCTCTGGTGATTGTTTGGGTCCATTTTTGGACTGTAAATTACTTTTCTATTTTTTTTTTTTTTCAAATCGTCATCTCGACCATTGCTCCTAGGATGTATATTAAGTGCGATCGTGGAGCTTCCACTGCTCTTTTTCTGTGTGAAAAAAGTGGTGCCACTGCTCTTTCTCTGTGTGCAAGAAGCGGTGTTGGAACTAGTAACACTCTGGTGTGAACCTGTAGTAGGTGGTGCTACCGCCTTGTTCCTGTGGATAGGAAGCGGTGCTCACGATGGTAATGCCCTACTCAACACCTTCAACTCGCAGTGCCAGGTAATATTGTTATCCCTGTTTGGTGTTTGATTCTTAAATTCTTGTTATTAGTATTTGGGATCCATGCTTCATATTGTTATGTTTTTGGTTTGAAGTCTACATTTATTTTTGAATAAAAAACTCAATCAAAAATTAAAAAAAAATGAGCCCCCCGAACCCCCCTATGCACATGTATGAATTCATTCGTATTTTCAAGAATTGTGATTGATGTTAGTCTTTAAAGCTTCATAGTTGGCTTTGAATAGAACTTGGTTATGCTAGATCTCTAATTTATGTCATCTTTGGTAGAACAAGAAATGATTCATTTCAGTTTTTCTTCATTTGTTATAAATGATTTTTGTATGCTTTTTTCCTTTTTTCAAAAAAAATGTGAAAATCCATATAAAAGTTATTGAAGAAATTATGCGATTAGTTCATTCTCGCTTTAGTTGAAAACTCTAAACACTTTTGTATAAAAGTTGTAATATATTTTCTTGCTTTTCATTAGAGATCTCACTTCTTTTTCCGTTCAAAAAAGAAGATTTCGTTTGTTTCAGCTAGGAATGGAACAATTAAGCAAGTTTGTTTTATTTGTTTATGGGACTTATCCTATGTTTCAAAGAAATTGAACCTCTCTCTCCATTCCTTAAGTAGGGCATACCTTTAAAGTTAAAGTGAAATTTTGCACAGTCATACTGCATGGTTTTACTTTTTATGTCCTCACTTCATGCATCCACCTAACTGTTCAAGATAAAATTAAGGGATAGATTAGGTTAAATTTTGTAGCAAGGTGTGATCGGTTAGAGACGTGTTCCAATGTCTTTAAACTTAGGAGATGTCATTTATTGCCTGCACTTCATCTTGGGGATCGTGTGGTTCTTCCACGTACCGCTGGTATATCGAATGGCCTTTCATGTACCCTTCAGGTATATCGAGAGGTACTTCACGTACTCAGTTGTATATAGGAAGGCCCCTTTCGAACGGTTGTGCATTATACAACACTACTACATAATGGAGCTCCCACGTTCCTTGTGTATATCGGGATACACCTTTAGGAATCCTGAGACCATCCGAGTATAAACCTTTGGCCATCTTATTGTTGCAATACACTGAGAACAACACTCTGGGATATTACTACACACATATCATCTAGGTAGTCAGGTATTCAAGTAAGGGATAGTCCCAATCCTCCTTGTCACGCTCTACTGTTAAACCCTACGGTATATAGCAAGTTGTGGTGATTTGACAATCCCATGAGGTTCCAAACCTTTAATCCACTCCTCTTACATATTTTTCTTGTTGATTTAGTTTGAGTAGCGCTTGTTGTCTGTACAATTAGTATTTTTTATAGGAGAGAGATAGTTTTGTTACATAGTTATGGCTTCGCCTCCCAGGACTACCAACCAAGAGACTCCTTTACCAAGCATGTCTTTTGTTTTCCCTCCATATGGGGATGTTGGTACTCCTCTCATGTCTACGTTAAGCCTTCCTGGATTTACTATCAGATTACCTGTTTGGTTATTCTCTAGTCCAATTATCCCATGTACACCAATTGCTTCAGATCTGAACCCTTCATCATGAGAGCATCAACCTCATGTTGATCCCTCTCCTTCTTCTCCTGATGTGTCTTCTCCCTTTTCTTCCTCTTTTCCTGTTGAAAGTTGTAGTACTAGTAGTCAGGTGGATAATAAGAATAAGAAAAGGAAGATTAAGAAGAAGAAAAACAAACAAAAAACCAAGTATTGACCAATTACTCCTCCCAGTGTGAAGAGTGTTGATATGCACACCCAAAGACCGCTTAAGACCAAATTCCCTTGCAAGCTTTGTAAGGGTGATCACCTTCTGAAATATTCTCATGGTCTGGACCTAGTTTTAGAAGAGTGGTCTAAGGTTTCACGGCAACCGATGTCATCAGCCTTTGGCCATCATACTGATGATCCCCCCCTCAACCAGTGAATCTTTGGTTAAGAGTCGGAAGGGTAAAGTAAAAAATACTTGTTTTCTCTGTAAGGACATGCACTTTACCTAAATTTGTCCTTGTATGGATGAAGCTTCTAAGTTGTTGGAAGATATTATTGTTCCTCAACAACGGCTTCCAACAAGTTATCATAAGTATCTCTTGAACCCCCACTGGTTGACCAAGTGGTCGATTCGGTTTCATCCGTGGTCGATCCCACTCTTCCTTCCAAGAGTGAATTCCAAGTGGTCAATTCGGATCCACCCTTGGTTGATCCCACTCTTCCTTTGAAGAGTGAAGTTAAAGAGGTCAAGTCGATATCATCTCCACCCGATCCCACTCTTTTATATGAGAGTGTTAAGACTGAAGTAGTCGCTTTGACCAAATATTTGTCTTGTTCTTCTCTTCCAGTAGAGAATGAACTAAAACCTGCTGATGTTTTATGCTTGGTTCTGATTGTTATTTCGACGAAATCCTCTCCAAGTAATGAGTTTATTTCCTTTGACTGGAGTAACCTAACAGAGTCTCGTCTTCATTTGAGTTTTCCTTTCTAGATAGTTGTGAATGTTACCTCTAAGCGGAGGCTTCACACTATTTTTTATGAAGGGGATTCTGTTAGCATTCTATCCTCAACTGCTTGGAAAGCTTTAGGTTCTCCTCAACTTGTGCCAGCCACCGATCAGATACTGGCTTTTAATCATAGGCCTACTGCACCTTTATGGATCCTTCCTCATTTACCTATTACATTAGGAGGGAAAATTGTCTCTATTGATGTTATGGTGGTCCAAGGTCTTTTAGATTTCAATATTCTCCTTTGACGTGATTATGTTTACGCCATGAAGGATATAGTTTCCACACTCTTTAGAGTGATGCATTTTCCCCATGATGGGAAGATTGTGACCATTGATCAACTTTCCTTTGTTACACCTGACCATCACATCATTCCTAGTAATCAGACTATCCTGAATGTTCTGCATGTTCTTGTGATTCCTTCCCCTTCTTCTAGTTAGCTTCTTCCCATGATAGGTAAAATGGGGGGCATGGTTCTAGCCTACGAACATAATACTAGAATTAAGCTCCTAACTTCTTATGTGAAAAGGGGGAAACCTACCAACCTCTAGATATCATGTTGGGTTAGGAGAAGGTTTGTGAGCATAGTTCCCATTCTGTGTCAATCTCGTTGAAAAATGAATCAGATGTTTGTGAGCATAGTTCCCTTTTTGTGTCAAGATCGTTAAAAAATGAAACGAATGTCCTCAAGCACAGTTATTCTTTGTTTCAAGCTTGCATAAAAATGAAACAGGTCCCCACAAGCATAGTTATTTTCTGTTTCAAGCTTGTGTAAAAATGAAACAAATTACCTTAAGAATAGTTTACCTTTTGGTTTCAAGCTTGCATAAAAATGAAACCATGTTCAGGCATAGATCTTTTCTGTTTCAAGCTTGTGTAAAAATGAAACAGGTCACTTTGAAAAAAGTTATGTTTTTTCGTGTGAAGCTTGTTAAAACATGGAATGGATTCTTCTATTGTGTCAAGCCTTGAACCTTCATTTCACCTTCCTGTATAACTTGATCCTCTTTCTTCATCTGTTTCTGAAGTGAATTTAGCTGGATGACGAATAGAGTAGGCAGACGAAACGAAACCAACCTCTTTACATTATGTTGGATTTATTCTACTTGATAGTTATACTGGGGGAAAGTACCAACCACTGAGCATCGTGTTGGGAAAATACCCGTCAATGGGAGTCATTTTGAGAAAACTTCCTTTAAGTTTTGAGCTTGTTAAACCATGAAACGACCCTTTGATCACAGTTCATTCTCTATTACAAGCTCATTTAAAAAATGAAGTAGATAACTTGAGCATTCTTTTAATCAATCTTCAAGCTCATTAAAAACAGTAAGATGGTGTTGAGCTTACTTTTCATTTTTCGTGCTCAGGTTAAAACATGAAAAGTGGTTTGAGCTTAGTTTATTACTTTTTCATGCTCTAGATTCAAACATGAAAAAGGTTAATGTAGTCTTATTTAAGCTCTTTTCAGACTCCTTAAATGTGAAAATAATGTTCAGTGAAATTGTCTTCTTCACGCTCGCAAAAGTACTTGAAGAGTCATATTTCCGACGATATTTTATCTCTTTTCGGTTCAGATGGACTAGTTACAAAAAAGGACCCCTTAGAGTCTTCTTCTGTCTTTGTTTAGACTCTCTAAACATGAACAATACCGAGTTAACTTTCAATGGACTCGTTAAACTAAACACTGAGAGACCCTCTTTTGGGAACGAACCCCTCCTTTCTCAAGTTCATGAAATATATAAGAATGGAATTGTCTTCGGATGAGCTACAACGATTGTTTGTTACCATATTTGAACTCGTAAAAACAAAAAGAGGCACTCATCAATCATGATGGGGAAATTAAGCGAAGGGAACGAATTCATTTTGTGAATAAAATGGCATTTTGTAGTCACCTTTGAACATGGCACTTATCTGCATTTCATTCAGTCAATTGGGTATTCAGCTTGTCTTCGAGTCGATCCACTTTCATGAGTCATGTCACTCCTTTGAGTAAGTTCAAAGAATGCATTTTCCATTGTCACATTGTGCTCCACCTCATCAAGTCAATGTTGCCAATTCTTTTGTCGTACCACCCGATGTTCAAAGGAAAGTTGAAAGTTTACCTCTGTAATTGAAACAACCTTTGTGTCAGTACCCTTTGAGTCAGTCCTATGGTTACATCATCTACTACATTCCAGAACTTTGTTCTGAGTTTCATGTCGTCGATGTGGGATTCATCATGGCCCTCCTTCGATGAGACTATTCCTATCGACATCAGCTCATCATCCAGGAATTAGTCTTAGAAACAAGTTTAGTAACTTGAGGTCTATATGCCTTAATGAAATATTCCCTCGCTCTCGACATAGGTTCACATCATTGACCTTTGATCGATAGATTCGACTGAGTGTTCGACATCAAATCATCTATTTGCACTGAGGAGATTGTACTATGGTACCTTGGGCATCATCAGCATCAATGGTGATATCCCTCGCATGTGTTAACGGTTCACTTCATTAATCAGTAATAAAGTGGTTTATACCATATTCGACATCAAATCATTGTAACCACATGGATATAATCGTACTTTTTGGAAGATGAGACGAAGACCCTGGGTGTCCGTTAAAAATGCTCATTGCTTTCCTAGGTTGTAATGGAGTATATTGTATGATTCCTAGCATGGATCCACATTTGTATGGTCGTGGTTGTGCTCAAATTTGTGTTCATTTGACATAGATATATAGTGTATGTCTGGTAGCTATGTCCCAATTTTGATTCCTCTATCACATGGATCTATGATGTATTCTAGTAGCCATGTTTGTTAATCTCGCTCATGGATATTCCTTGTATAGGCCTTCATCTATGATGAGGAGACATTTAGTCATGAGTCAAAAGTATTGATGTATTTCATATTCCTGGTTGATGATAATATCCGATCAAGCGAATTCTTGCCTCGAAGTGATAACTTACTCTTTCAAATCTCTCTCCTATCGTATCCCTCTAGCCTCATGCTTTGGGGGGGATTTTATTACACATAAATATTGTCATATTCATGTGACGAGGTCTCAAACATTAGTTATTGCCCTAAATCCCAATTTGTGAAGTGAAAATACTGGCCCAGACTTCAGTCTTGCATATAAAAATCCAGCACCACTTCTTCCCTTAAGGAAAGGGGTGTTACCTTCTTTGGTAATTCCTACCATCTCTTGACAATAGGCGGTTCCATCAACTTTTCCTCGAAGGAAAAATTCATGAAAACCTTATCCCTACTCCTGAGGACCACTTGGAATTCAGATCGATCCTTTTGGGATCTCCTATCCACCTCACCCACCATTTACTCAATCATCCCTATCGTCCCAAGGCCTATAAAAACAGGCTCATAACCCATGGTTGAGAGAGAGAAAAGTTATGTTGTTGCATTGAGATTCTGGCCAAATTAGTAGGGTGAGCATAAAAGGAGAAAGTTGGACCTTTTGGGGACAAGGCATTGGCATGTGAAGGAGAATCACAACACTAAGGTGAAGTTTGTTCATTTCCCATAAAGTATGTTATGGTATAATCATGTATTTTGTTATTGGATTCCTTAGTCACTGACATAGAATTGTGGATTATATTCTGGTGCTTATTGATCTTGTTTTCTTGTGTCATGGGACTGTGCAGATGTGTCCATCCAGAGCCATCACCACAGGAAACACCTACATCACTCTATCAAAAGGACTCATTCCATATCTCCACAACTTCTAGGGAAAGTCTTCCACCTCCGTTGTATCTCATTTGTTCTAGATGTGAACCATTCAAACTAGAGGAACAACTCTTGTCCGCAAGAGGTGCATTTTTCCCAGCAACATAGTGTAGCATTTTTATCATGATGTAGGATGTTATTACTTTCCATGGTCATAGATATAATTCACCAACAAAATAACCTACACAAAAGTGGAAGTTTGCGTTAGTTCGAAATGAACTATGTAAAACCCGTAAAATAAAAAGGAACCTCTTTACCTTTCCGAGTGGTCCCTCAAGGGATAAAACCCTGCCACTCCAGCCCTTGACAGTTAAATGCAAGCATATCTTTTAATAAATAAAACCATAAACGAAAGACAAGACAGATAAATAGGAAGTAAGACATAACTGAATCAACATATGCAAATGTATGTTAATAGTAAATACCTGCAGAGTAATCATATAGAAAAATTCAAGTAACATAACCATAACACATAAACATATCAGCACTACATAGGAAAATACATGAAAAATGAAAGGCAATTTATGACTCTTAGACAATGACAGATACATTCCACAAAAGATAAATAATGTCCATGAAAGGTAGCATTTAACTAGCCTACAAATTTTTATTTTTATTTTCGAATTTTGGGGACATTACAAAATGATAAGAACATTAAATTGGATATTATATGAACCCATATATAATATTACAATTCACTAAATGTTAACACGGCAGATGGACAATGTTAAAATTTAATAAATTGTAAAAATTCATTGTCAAAATTGTAATTTTCCATTGTCGAAGTGACAAAACTAAAAATGACCAAATAAGTGACCAACTATTATGTGGTACATGTGATATCTCATCTCAGAATGGTTTTTATTAATTCATTGCATACCACAGATGTATTGAAAATTAATTATGATACCTTGGGAAGGATGTAAAGCTTCTAAGAAAAATTATTTTTTCTCCAAGAACAAAAGCACATAAGTTCATTAATGTAAGTAGTGAAAATATATCTCTTCGTGGATTAATTATGGGCAGTGGCACATGAGGGGGTCTACAATTTACTAAATTTCAACACTGGAGATGGATTCAGAGACCATGGGTCTCTAGATCCACCTGATGTTGGAATTTAGTAAATTGTACATATTCATGATCAAATTTGTAATTTTCCATTTTCAGAGTGACACCAATAAAAATGACCAAATAAATGACCAATTGTTATGTGGTAATTTTTAGTTTAGTTCTTATCGATCATTTATCTTGGTCATTTTTAGTTAGCTTAGTTAAAATTTCTCAATTTTGGTCATTTATCCCTTGAAAAAACCATGCTGACCAAAATTGTTTGGTTGCCTGGTCACTTATCTCTCATTTTGTACTAGTGCATGGAGATTAAGGCCGAGAAGATATTCTTAGGGCCTGATGTTGTTGTTTGCCTCTTCTAATCATGGTTAAGGTCCTAGGGTTGTTGTTTTCCTCCCTTTACCATGGTTAATGGCTTGAGGCTATTGTTTCCCAATGAAAACAATATTCAAGGCTCCAATACCCATATGTAGTGCATAAAACATATTAGTGGAACCCCTATTCAAATGTAGGGACAAGTCCCCCCTTATTGAGGCCTTAAGGCCCTTGTTTCCTCCCTTGACCATATTTAGGAGTCAACACCTACTCTTAGTGCATAAAATCTAGTCATGCCACTTGTATCCCACTTATATGCATGTGAATAACCCCCACAAAGGACTCATGTTTTGGTTTGAGGACTCATCTAAGGCTCTTGGGCCCAAGAACATTTAATATTATCCCAAGGGACTTATTTTCCTTTTTCGACCATGTTCAAGGCCCCACAACCCATACTTAGTTCACAAATTCTCGAAATGACGTCCATAACCAACTTTGATATTAACAATCTCCTAGGTAGGGATTGTGTTGTGGTTTGAAAGTGTTTGGTAGGGAGTTTGAGCCTAAGAAATACTGTTTAGTAATTAAGGCCCAATTTGTTTCCTCCCTTAGGAATAACGCTTGAGCTCTAGAAGGTTCATTTAGGGATTAAACCCATTATTCCCCCCTTTAACCATGTTCAACAATGTAGCCCAATTTCTAGTACACAAAACCTACTCATGGAATATGTATACCACTTGGATGCTAAGTAACCCCAACCATGGCCCTGAAAAATATTCCTAGTGTGGGCTTGAGAGACATTCTTGTTTAGGGCATGTGTTGTGGTTTGATAATGGCACTCATATCCTTTTAGTAAGAGAGATACCATACATGGGTCTCATGTGGCCAATCATTGGTGCATTTAGCACTATATCCTAAGAATATTTCTACTCTATAGGTTTTGTTCATGGTGATTAAGCCAAAGAAGCATCATTTAGGTCATGAGGAAAATTGATTTCTTCCCATTACCTTTGTTATACCTCTATCTAAACACATTCTTGGTGCATAAATAACCTAGTCATGGCACCTATAGCACCCTTGCAGGGCACCCTTGGAGGTGATTGATAACCAACATATCTCATGTGTGGTGGTTCAATGACTCAACCATGGTGCTTGACCCCCTAAGAAGTAATTTTTAAGGTCACATGACCTTGATTCCATCCCTCAAATATGTTCATCAAACTAAGTCCCATTTATGATGCCAACGAAGTCATGATGGTTTCCATATTCAACTCAAATGTCAAAGAATCCTTGAAAAGGGATCATATCATGGTTTCTACGTGTTGTTCATGGGTTTGAGCTCAAAAAGGTTCAATTAGGGATTAAGTTCATTACTTCCCCTTACCATGTTTAAGACTTTACACAAATTTTTATTTCACAATAAATATTCATAGTGCTTGTATCCCACTTGGAGGCCAAAGATCCTCTACAAAGTTTCTATGTGTTAGTTCAAGTACTTTTTAAGGCTCTTGAGATCGAGAAGCGTTAATAAGATCCTAAGGAAATTGTTTTCATTCTTTAATAATGGTAAAGGCCCCATCACCTATTCCTAGTCCCATGTGGTTTTCTAAGGATTCCTTCATGGCGCTTAAGACTGAGAATCTATGTATAGGGCCTAAGGTTGTTATTTCCTTCCCTAGACCATGATTAAGGGAATACATTTTTTTTAACCTACCACATCTATGATCAAAGTCCTAAGACTCGCCAATGGTTTGTATAACATTTTAATGGAAATAATATCCAACTACTAGGAAATGGCCCCCCTATTGAGGCCTCATGTCACTATTTCTACACTACTATATTTTGCACCTCCTTCGACACTTGTTTGACAATTTCTTCTGTCATACCAACATAGATTTTAATTTCGTTAGCTTGTCATCACTTAAGTGATGTTAGAGACATAGAATCAACATCATTCATGTTAACGTGCTTTTTAGTTAGTATTTAAACTTAAAAAACATGGACTTAACATCTCTTAAGCGACGTCATAGGTGTGGAACAAAAGTAGAACAAGTGTGGCTTGAATGTACCTTAAGACACGCCTGAAACTTGGAACAAATTTGGAATAAACATAACTTGAACATCCCTTAAGCCACATCATAAATGTGGAACAGACATGTCTTCAACATCTCTTAAGCCACATAAAAAATGTGGAACAAACATGGCTTTAATGTCCCTTCAACCATCCCATAAACGTGGAATAAATGTTCATTAAGAGACATTATTAACATGGATTGAACGTTCCTTAATACACATCCTACAAATTGAAGAAGCATGGAATGAATGTCTTTTAAGAGAAGTTCCTAATGTGGCTTGAACATCCCTTAAGCCACACCCATAAAGTAGAACATATGTATAACCAATGTACCTTAAGCCACTCTATGAGAATGAATCAAACAAAAAAACATGAAAGTAACATCCAAATGAATTGGAATGAACATCGATTAATGTATACAAGTTTGAGGTTTAATATATGTTATCGATGCTCGACCCATGCCGCTTGTACATGGAATCAATGTAGAATGAATGTCTCTTAAGACACTCTGTAAATATCTTTTGAACAAAAAAAAAGAAAGTGGAAGTTACATCCAAGAGGCATGGAGTAAATGTCGGTTAATGTATACATGTTCAATCCTTGAGTTATGTTATCAATTCTCAGCCCATGCTGCATGTATGTGGACTTAATATAGCTTGAACATCTCAAGGGATATCATGAACATTTTTTGAAAATGGCTTCGACATCTTATAAACATGAGATACATGTGAAATGAATGAGGAATTGATGTAAAGGTAACATCGAAGGTATGTGGAAGAATCATAATTTGAACATGGAGCAAGCATGGCTTAACCAATGATGAGGTCACATATGAGAGAGAGAAATAAATGGTATAGTCATATTCAACATATTCTAGAATTAAACAAGGAGTACAAAGTCACAAAAATTGAGCTCAAGTCAATGGTGAGAAAAAGAATCCCTTTATATGGATTTGTGTGTTGGTTTGGGACCCTATGTGTGTGTGTGTGTGTGTGTGATTTTCAAGTTTATTTTAGGCCTCATGACATGTTTTTCATTTCTTTACCATGTATAAGGCCTTATCTCTAGTGCATAAACCACATAATGGTTTTCATATTACATGCATAGGAAACATATTCCCTCTACAATGTGTGTGTGGTGGTTTGGGACACATGCATGGTCCATGAAACCTAGAAGCATATCTTAGGAAATATGAAATTGGTGTTCCTCCTTGTATAATAGATAAGCTTATGAGACCCAGTTGTTGATTGAAAAACATTACACTTATATTAAGGCCAATGTTTGTGGTGTTCCATGTACAATATTTTTGTGTTTATTTTAAGGTCACGTGCATGGCCTATGGACCCTAAAAGTGTCTTTTACTATCTAAGATGTTAATCTTATCATTTGATTATTAATTGTTGGTATTGGTTTCTATTGGTTATGACAAAAGGCACTTTTAGGTTGGTCTTGATCTTGGTTATGATCCATTATTCGACGACTTAGAAGGTACCATTAAGGGGAAACCTTTGCTTTTAGTTACTAGATTTATTGGTATAATACAATATGCATCCTTGAATGAACCTAACTACCCATTCCTAGACTCTATACAAAGATACATACAAGTTGTTGCAAGTTTTGTATTGTTTATCCAATGTGAAACTAACCTTCAACTTTGGAGGTATGAGATTCTATTATGAGTTGTTCTCTCTCAACTTATCCAACATCTAGAACAAGCCATCTTAGAGATGGAAATAAACCTTGTTGTCACCTTCCTATAAATCATGAATTATTTGTACAAGTTGGAGTTATTGAAATATGTCCTTGAATTCCTTATCTTCTATTTATCCTTATATGTATGCATTATGAAAAAAAGGCTCCATGTACATAAAAGGAACAAAAGATGAAATATTAAGCATTTGTGGTTTTGAAAACATGCCTTCTAGTTTTTTAGTGTTGTCCTTATTATTTCAATGATTAGATGATGGAACTACATAAATCCCATCCATTTACAATGTATTTCTTGTATAAGTTTACTACAGGCTTGTAATTTTATAAAGGTAGGTGATTGTCTCTAAATCATTAAGAATTTGGACAAGTTGGAGTAATTGAAATATATCCTTGAAGTCCTTGTCTTCTATGTATCCCTATTTGTATGCATTATGAATGAAAGGATCCATGTACATAAACGGAACAAAAGATGTAATATTAAGAATTTTTGGTTTTGATACCATGCATTCTATCTTCTTAGCATTGTCCTTATTATATTCAATGATGAGATGTTGCAACTACATAAATCCCATCCATTCACAATGTCTTTCATGTAGAAACTTAATATAGGCTTATAAATTTTGTAAATATAGGTGATTGGTGTGGATGATGATCTCATTTCGCATCAAAGAGTGATTTCATATTTAACAACTATCATTAAGGCATAGATATCCTTGTCATATATGGGGTGTTAGGACATTTCTATGAAACGATTCAAAATGATAATAATTAAGCTTACCTACTTTCATGAAGTTAGAAGGAGTTAGATATTTTATTAATTTACTTTTGTGACATTAGGAAGAGTTGGACATTTGATTGGTTTAGGAGGATATGGATTTACTTTTGTACAGATTAATTATGAAGGACTTATTGTCCCCAATCAAGTGTCATTTACATTCATGGGTTTCTGAACACTACATATGCATCCAATGGTACCACATCTACTTCCATTACATCAATGAAATCAAAACTAGTGGATGATCTTACATGGTTTAGTAATTATCAAATCCTCATCCTTAATGACCCATCCAAGTCATTGTGGAAGAGGATGGTCGTGGAATTCAAATTCAAACTTACTAGCGAAATCCTCAACTATGAGGTTATCTTATGAATTATACTCAAATGTAGCATTTACCTTGTTATTCTTTTCATGCACTATCTTGAGTCCGAAAGAGTTCATTCACATCATTCTCTTCAATATGATGGAGGTCTCTTATGTTCACCTCATTATACACTGCAGGGCACCCAAATACTTCAGAACTATGTTTAGGCTCTTGGGTGAAATGTTTAACTAAATGATTTGTCATTTAAACTTGGAAGTATACCCATTTATGTTTTTTATTTGTTTATGTATATAGTAGTGTCAATGGATCCTTAGTCCTCTTCATACCTAATAGGATAAAACAAGTACTTAATAAGGTATTTGAATACCTCCCACTTAGTTCCTAGTGATTTTCCTTCCAATGTAAATGTATTGATATAGATTATCGAGTTAGTTTGGTCATGGTCCTCTTAGTTAATTTAGTCTCAAGCCTTTGATTTCTTTGAGCTTCATATAGGAGGTCTCTAGGTTGATACTTTACAATCAAGGATACTTAACACAAATAAATTGGAAGGACTCCAATAGATGTCAATAGTATAGAGAGTGCAATCATGCGATACTCATTGAATTAACTTAGATGCTCAACAAATGAAAATAAATTAAAAGAAACAACATAAGTAAAATATGCATGCTTTGGCACAATGAATTTTGAAGCACATTTGCAACGTATGTACGAAATACAAGTAACCTCTTTTTGATGGATTCAATGAACTATTCTTCAATCCATGACTCTAACTTTGTCAAACTTATATATTTCTCAATAAGTGAAGCTCAACTTACTTAATGCACAACCATTAGTATGCAAGGTGGAGGAAGTTACTATCCAAGAATCATACCTACACATAAAGAAAAAAATAGTATTAGATCATATTATTGCACATATATCTAAATATAACATAAATTGGTAAAAAATAACAACAAAACATCTATCTAAAAATCCTAAGCAAAAAGAAAATGCATATATTTTATTATTGACAAAGTCACTAAATATACTGATAGTTATTAGTTGCATTTATGTTGCACATGAGTACTTGCATAAATCATGATGGAATAATAAGTTTATATTTGGTTGAATGCTAAATAAATAGGAAAATAAACATGTATCGGACTTTAAAAATATCAAAGGGGAATACCTATACGATGTTCTCTCTATTTTGAGAATAATTTATTCTTTACTGAACATGGCCAACCACATGAAGGTGGAACTCATATGACCCACCCCATATGAGCTTCCAATAAAATAAAATGCAGATATTTTCTTACTGACAAAGTCACTAGATTGATTGATAGTTATTGGTTGCATTTGTGTTGCACATGTATACTTGCGGAAATCATGTTGCAATAATAAGTTTATATGGCTGAATATTAAATAAATAGGAAAATTAGCATGTATCAAACTCTAAAAATATCAAAGAGAAATACCTATATGAGGTTCTCTCTGTTTCGAGAATAATTTATTCTCTACTGAATAGGGCCAACCAAATGAAGGTGGAAGCTCATATGCCCCCCTCACATCTCTCTCAATTATCCATACCCAATCTATCTTCTGAAACATACTCCATCATAATTAAATAAAAGAAAGAAAACACAAAATATTATTACAAAATGATTTGCTCATACTTAAGAATGTGGGAATTCCTTGCAAATTTATATTTGTGTTAGTCATGAAGAACGTGTATGGCTATATGTTCTTCATTGCTAAACAATTTTCTCTTTCCTCACATATGGTCACGGCAACATACAATATTAGATGGCTACATACATTTTTCTTCATACCAAAACGAATATTCTTACTCCCATCTGAAAGACTTGCTTCCTATAATTCATTCATTTTCATGATCAAATCTATGTGCATTAAACATTTATAGAAAACACCCAATAAATGTTAATATTACAATCTAACACTTTAGTATAATGCTTGAATGCTAACAAGTTACTTTTAATAATTTTAGATAAACTTATAAAATATAATGAATAAAACAATGCATATAAAACATGATTGCACAACTTCACAATTATTTTATTTCTCGGTGTTGAATCTTGGAAAATCCCAGGTATTGACAGTAGGGATTCTCCCCAATAACCGTTCCCAATCAGCTCGTTTATTTTTTGGTATGGGGAATCCGTCCAGTTTGCGGTCCGCCTACCGTAGAGTTAAGTAACGGCTTAAACTATTTTATGTTTTATGATGATATGCAAGTGCCTAATTTAAATGCAGATGATTAGGAAGTAAAGGGTTCACAATGTGAAGCGTAGGTTCTTACCTCCCATCTTATCTCCTTAGTTCCTAAATCACCGAAAACAAATTACGAACTTAAACTAACTATTCTATCCCTAAGGAGCAAATTAGTATTTATGTGAGTAGTGTACTATAAAATATGCATAAATAATATTGCAGGTAGTTGATATAATTCAAAAAACACATAAATACAGTAGAAAGATAAACAGAGAGATAGCTCAATGTTGATTAAAACATTCATTACTCAATTTGCTGCATAAGCTTCATCAAATAACAGGAATTCATTCATAACATAGAAGTAATTCACAAGTCAGAACGATCTCACAGGTTCGTAGAGTAAGCTGAAACAAAATTGATTCTACATTCTACCATCCACACAGCATGCATTTGAAACTTGAACAACTCCTTCTCCAGCAAAAAATCAGTCCTTCTTTGTTATAGAAAGAAATAGTTCTTCTTACATAAAGCCTTTCACCAAAGAGAGCATGGAAAAGTCCATCCTCTATTCGAATTTATCTATACTTAGACATCTCCAAAAAATCTTGGACTTCTCATCCCTTGGGATCCCTTTACATTTGGTTACAAAGAAATTTGTCTTTTAGTGCATTCACAAATTAAAAGATAAATACAAAATTTATTACAAATATATTCCCATGTGTACAAAAGACAAAACACTTTAGATGGGCCCATTCGACCCAACAATGAATTGCTTCCATGCCTTAGCATCGAATGCAATTATCTCAAACTTGGCTGGCTCCAAGAATCTAACCGTAACTTCATGTTTGGAATCCTGATCCCTTATGTCGGCCATCCTTGCCAGGAGTAGTCGAAGCAGATATTATAGGAGGCAGTTACTCACTGCAGCTTGAGAAATCACATTCTTAAGCACCCTTTCATCTAAGTTCTTTATCAACTGTATGCTGAGCTCGTCTTCCTGAAACCTAGTGTGTAAAAGCTACAAATATTTTTCATGAGGTGGAAGATCATCCAACCTCTTCTTAGATGATGTTTGACATTTGTTATAGGTAGTAAGTAATTTCTTGGAAAACTCCTTGCATTTATCCATTGTCTTCTGGACAACCTCTATCAACTTTTCAATAGCTCTATTGTTGAAACCTATCAGCTCATAATCAAGCTGCATTCTTTTTGGAGCTTTGATTGGTGTGTTTTCTGGATGCTCCTGATTTGTTTCCAACCATGCCAATATTCCTTGAATAACTTTTGCAATGTCTTGAGTTATGCCTTTGAATTCTGCAGTGATGGCTAAAATTTCCTGCATCCAAACTTCTATTTGTTTCATCTTGAAAACTTCTTCTGTGATCTGTACCTGCATTTGATAAATCTTATTCATGAGAAAAAGTGTTGCTTAGTCAGAGGTGCAATATCTGCCTTTTGTTCATTTGCCATCTTAAATAACACATCCAAGGCACTGTTTCAGGCTTCTAGTCTCGCTACTTGGGCTTCATATTTTTCTTCCCTTTGATCAACTACAGAATTTTGTGCTTCCATCTCTGCAATTTTGTTTCCCAGCTCCCATTTTTCCTTAATAAGGTTCATGTTGGACTACTTCAAAGTATCTCATTCTTCTCATAGAATTTGATAATCTTACTGCAACTTTTCATAGTCTGAGAGAGTATATTTATACTTTCTCTTGGATTCTCTGCAGACTCTTTCTTCTTTCCTCAAGAGCTCTTTCATCTCGACCATTTTTCCTTTGAATTGCTCAAGGGTCTCTGTAATTTTGTTAATATTGTGAGCATTTGCAATGCCCAAGGAGGCCAATTGCTTCGGATTATCTTCAAGATTTCTCACTACTATTCTCTTTGTCACTGTGGTGACCAAGGCTTGGTCTCCCATTTTCAGAGTTTTCTCTGTTCTCCACACGATTGACTTCATTTTGGGATCGAACTGTACATCCTCTAGACATGCAACCTCAAACTGCTTCGATGGGGTGAATTGGACCAACTCCAAATCAACTAAAGGGAGATTACCTCCTGTAAGTATGGTTCCTGAAGTGCATGGAGGGTCTTCTAGGTTATCCCGGGAAGGGTTCTGTTCTTGGTCTTCACCACCTAGATCTTCTTCATCTTTATTTCTTTGTTCTTCCGTACAATCTTGAGGGTCTAGTACTTATTTGATTACTAGATTTCTGCTTCCACTGCCTTTATCCCCAGCTGCTATGGTCTTCAACTTCTTGTTCACAGCGGTCAAGTTGTAAATGTTCCTTACCTCTCTTCTTCTTTGTCTACGTAATCAATAGACTAAAAATTTACTTTGAGTATTTCCTTATAGGCAGCAACCTTTCTTTGAGAGTCATTCCGATGAAAATCCTTTTCCCCAAAATGAAAATTTTCAAGCTCCTTGACAAATTCAGGGGCATTCTTAACCTTGGTAAACTTGTAACTACCCACATAAAATTGTAAGGGTGGGAAAAAAACCTTCTTCAAATCAAACAGGTGGCTTCCGAATCCATTCAGAAAGAGTTATTTGACAACTTATTTGTGGACTATATAATCTGTTGCATATTTAGGTAGCAATAAGGGAGCTTTCGTTCCCCCATACATCCTCAAATACATGCCTTATTTTGAGAAAAAGTAATCCCTGTATTCTTTAATAGACTCCAAGGCTCCTTCAGATGAGCGCGAACATTCTTCTAGAAAGATCAACTTGTATAAGGGCATCAGGAACTCCTCACAGATCACCTGATAGTGGTTGTGATACTTGTGAGACCCCAACATTTGATAGGTTGTATATATAACGGTGTTCCCTCCCTTCCATGTACACTTTATTCCTTCAAACCGATGATGGTAGAGTATGTAGTCTACTAAAAAGGAAGGTATGTAAAATTCATATTTGCTAAGGTGCAGACCTTCTTGGGCTTCCTTAATGGTGGTGGAAAAATTCTTGGCTATTATGTCAGCCCAGTTGAAAATTGTTCCTTTCATAGCTATGTGGTATATCCGTGCAATCCATCCAAACTTGTAAAACCTCCTGTCGGCTCTGCCATAAATCCTGTTCAACAACAACACTATTAATCTGTATGGGGTTTTTAGGTGAGTTGTCTTGTATTCTCCTGACTGCTTGTTTCTAAAAGTTTTCCCTTCAATCATCATCATCTTAGTCATGGCAGTGTAATCAAGATTCAATCCCTTCACCCATTCTGTTGTCAATCTAGCTTCCTTTTTGGGCAGGGTGTAAGCTGCTGGTAAAAATGTAGGTGTGAAGGATGCAAATGCTTTATTCTCTGTGTTGTTCATCAACATCCCTGTTGGGTCTACCTTTGGTAGAATCCAGCCAATGACTTCTGCACAAGAGAACAATTGAGGTGTTTTGGTCACCTTAGTTATCCCGGATCTCAAATGTTATCATACAGGGCCAGGTCTTCTAACCCTACTTCTGGAACTTTCCTTTCTATCAGCTAGTGATGAATCTAACCCCATTTGAACTCCGGATCAGCTCCATTTATCGCCTTGGTATCCTCATAAATAATTTCTATCCTCTGTGTAGGTTCAACTTCTGCAACCTCAATGTCTGAATCATAGTCGACAATTTTAACTTTCTTCTTCCCTTTCTTCATCATAATGTCAGGTGAAAATGTCCACTGCAAACAAAACCAGAGAAATTTTTAGCATTTATATCATAATAATAAGAAAAACACATTGAATATAAAAGTTTCTCAGCATACTCATCAACATTTTTTATTACCCTTATATCCTCAGCCATTAGGTCAAAACCAACGATTCAGGTCTGAGAAACAAAAACAAAAGGCAACAAGCTTCGACCAAGGTGAACCTCAGCCTCTGCCCTCTTAGATAAGAAACAAGAATTAATCACCATAAGTCTTTTCAGTGCTTCGACGCACAAACCCTACAAGTTCATGGCCCCCCAAAACCACTCCATGATGCACATAGTGGCGATACCCTCGATTCATATCTCCATGTTTAACATCTCGTGGCCAAAAAATAAAATGCTGAAACTTGCGGGGCTTGACCGAGACTAGAAACCAGTAAACCCTAAAAAAGCTCGAAGGCGAGCATTCAATCTCCTCCACGCCAGTGAGAAACTCGGACACACAGATAATATTCATAATCTAACATATTGCGGGCACACTCCTATGGTCGACCGTGGTAAACTCAAGGAAGGTATGCTAACGAGGGTGAGTTATAGCCCTAGTAGGAAATGGAGAAACCTAAAAAGAAAGGGAAAACCCTTTTTTTAAACTCAAAGTCAAACTAATCTGCTCCTCTCTGGAGAAACCACCAATGACAACTTTGAAACCCTAAAAAATGTCCAACCAAAACAACAAGATGAAAACCTACTTGGAAGTGAACACGTAGTTGGGTACTTGGTAAGGATGTGCCATGTAAGTCCCGCATGTCAGCTCCACTAATCGAACGTGCTCACGGACAAGATAAAATTGCCACAACACTTTCAACTTTTCACCGTAAGAATGGTTGGTAAAAAAAAAAAATCCGTTTCATGGGTATAAATAGATCCTTATCAGCAAAAATTCTTTAAAAGTGGCAGGTAAAGCATTGAAATCGCACACGCGTGGTTAAACGTCGTTGGTACCAAACAACTTGCATCGGGGACGAATGATAAGTCATCTTGCACTCAGCCCTGAAAATGATGGCTCCCTACACTCCAATACAGCCGCAACAAAAAATCCTCCGATGTAGCGGGAAACAATATAAAACATTTCACCGTAGTGGGTGGTGAGGTTCAAAAAGGTCGATGAAAACCAACCCCGCCATTGCGGGAGGGAGACAATAACTCATCTGGTGGAGCGAGCACTAAAAATTGAGAAAAAATGCAATCCTCGATACAATACCCTGTCCGCCATTGTGGCTTGGAGAAAAGAAAACGCCCGCTATTTCGGCCAGGCTCTCGACAAGACAAGCAAAAGACAAAAGTTTAGCTCGTCGCTGAATGAAAACTGGCAATCATCTGTCGATGCGGGGTCAAAACAATCAGGAAGTTTACCACAAATATTCTGTAGACATGCCCACCATTGCGGACAAGACTAAAAATGTGATCCACTGTGACAGAGAAAAATTAATGGAGGTTTACCCGCAAGTCAAAATGAAAATTCACCCACCACTGCGGCTCTGAAGTGAAAATATTTTCGCCGTAGCGGCTAAAAAACCAAGAACCACTCGTTGTAGCGGGATAAAAAAATCAGAAGGATCTCCGATATTGAAAATGGAACTAAGCCCATTGTTGCGGCTTAAAGAAAAAAAGTGCTCCGTCGTAGAGGTTTGAAAATCATGAAACCTCTGCCGTAGCGGGAAGAACCAAATTGGAAAACCTTCCAATATCAAATCGAAAAGTCACCCGCTGTTGCAGCTTGAAACAAAAAGTCTGCCCATCGTAGCGGCTTGAAAATGAACAGTTCTCTGCCATAGCGGATCGTAGATGAAGAGCTACCCACCGTAGCAGATCACAACTTGGGAAACCATCCGTCGTGGTGGATAAAAAACACACTTTCTGCCTTGATAAAAACTCAAATCTCTTTATACTTTTCCTCATGATAATCAAAACAAAATTGTTGGATCTCAACATCAAAAAATTGCGTAAGAGTCAAACTAAATTTTTAAAAAGGGGGGTCCTAAAAAATGTAAATTTTTTGGGGGGTATGTTGCAGCAACAACACTCGGTAAGGCAAGTACAACTTCCCCAATCCATAGTCATCAACATGCAAGTGAAGGAAGTGTTTGTCAAGGCATCATACCTACACAAAGAAAACAAAAAGTATGAGATCATATATTGCATATATAGCATAACTCAATATAAATTGGTAAAAAATAACAATGAAACATACATCTAAAAATCCTAAGAAAAAAGAATATGAATATATTTAATGATAGACCAAAGTTATTGGATTTATTGATAGTTATTCGTTCCATTTCCATTTCACACAAATACTTGCAGAATTTAAATGAAATAATAAGTTTCTATGACCGAATGATAAATAAATAGGAAAATTAAGATGTATTAGACTCTAAAGAGACTAAAAGGGAATACTTGTATGAACTTCTCTTTCTTTCAAGAATAATTTATTCTCTACTAAACAGGGCCAACCACATGAAGGTGGAAGGTCATATGCTCCCCTCACCTCACATGAGTCTCAATTCCCCATTCTCAATCTATTTACTGAAACATACTTCATCATGATCAAATCAAAGAAAGAGAACACAAAAGATTATTACAAAATGATTTTGTCATACATAAGAATGTATGAATTGCTTGCTAATTTTTATTCACGCAAGTTACGAGGGACAACATGTGTAGCTATATGTTCTTAAATCCTAAACAATTTTCATTTTCCTCGCATTAAGGTCATGACACCATACACTATCATATGGCTACATACATTGTTCCTTAGATCCACATGAAAATTATTGCTCTGATCTAAAAGACCTACATCTAATTATTCATTCTCCATCATGATCGAATCAGTGTGCTTTAATATTTTATAAACAATACAGGTCTTTTAAATGTTAATATTACATTTTAACATTTTATGTAAAATGTTTGAATGATAAGAAATTACTTAGGTAATAATTTTAGATAAACTAATAAAATCGAGTGAATAAAACAATGCATACAAGACATGATTGCAAATATCCATGACTCTAACTTTGTTAAATTCTTTCTATTTCTTAGTAAGGAAAGCATAACTTACTTGACCCATAGTGATCAATATGTAAGGTGAAGACATTATACAACTTGATGAGAACTTTATACCAAAAATGATAACTCTAGCTATAAAAACTTGTATTGTTACATCAAAACACCAAAAACAACCACTGAATTGAAAAGTAATGCTACCTGTACCACTTTTTTTTTCAATGCTAAAACTATGACTTTTTTGTCACTCCAGCCAACCCTGGTTGGTTCCATGTAATCAAAACCATAAATCAATCATAGAATAAAAAAATGACCCTCCCATATTCATTCTCATTTTTATTCAAGATTAAAATTACATCTACTTTGAATCCATGACCTTAACAGTTGGTATTGTTGTAATGAAACCCTAAACGTATGATTTCAAAATCACTCAGAATCACCATGGCACCCACTTTTTTTTATAACCCCTAAATCGAAAACATATGCTACTAGTAGCACAACTTTCTTCACTCAGATTAAAACTAGAAACACTATATATTCTTTTAATTTTAATTTTTAATCATTGAAAAACAATAAAAAAAGACAAATTTGACTAAAAATGCATCTACGATTTTGAAAATAAAAATTATTTTCAAAAAAATACGTTAAAAATATCAATCCATAAAATATATTTAAAACATTTAAAATAATAATAATGTACATTGTAACCCAAAAAAAAACAAAAAAAATTAAATTGGCTAAATGTTAGAGGTTTTCAACCTTTTAAAACTTGCATAATTTTGATGTCCTTAAGGTTTTTAAGAATGCTAAATCCATGCATTTAAAAACATAATTTAAATACTTTAAAATTCAAAATTTGGAAAAAAAATGCAGATTCGAACAAAAATCACCGAAAAATCCAAAACATTTATTTGTTAAAATAAATTATAAAAAATATGACCATTAAAAAAAATTATTATAAAAAATTAAAACATTATAAAAAATAAAATAAAATATCCCAGGATGCGGGTGAGCAGGAAACAGTTGACAGGTGTCAGAGGAAGGATAGGAGGCCCCGGGAAGAGAGGGGAAGTGTCAAGCTGGAAGATCCCACCACATCCTCCCCCTAGGCTTAACCCTTTCGCGCGTATTCTTTGCAACACAGACGAGCTTACATGTTGCGAAACACCACCTCGGTTGTGTTCAAACATTTATTGGAATCCAGGATGGTGATTTGGTATTCAAACCGGATGATATGTCTGGTGAATTGTCCTTCCCATGAGGAGAAGAGAGAGGCATGTCCTTCTCGTCTGAAGATTCGTCACGGGCATTGGAGAAGGCACAAGGTGCACCATGCTCCTCTGCATGAGAGCCATGCCAGCAACAAGTGCACCACACCGAAGGATGGTTTCTTTATGCTCCAAACCATCCTTAGAGAAAATATCAGGCACTCAGCCTGGGGTTCACTGAAAACTTATGGAACCAAGCACGACGGTAGTGAAAATCCTTGTTGCCTCCCAAGCGAGAATTATAAAGGCCTTGCGATGTAGCTTAAGCTTGTCACAAAGGATAAGCTTCACCTTCAAGGTTCTGACCAGCAAAACTCAACCTTCGATTATTTTGGTTTCGGGTGTAGGTTATCTGTGCTTGAGGTTCCAAATTTGAAGGTAAGGTTCTTGAGTGTAGAGTGCAACATAAAGACGCTTCAGCCACTGTGCGTCTCAGCATCAGGGCGCCTCAACATCAACACTTCTTGGAAGACCCTGCACGCAGGATTCAACATCAACATGATTGGACGATGGCTTCAGGAGGTGTTGGAAACCAAGAGGTGGACTCAGAGGCCCTTTTCCAAAGACAAGCTCCAACTCACATCCGCAGTTCAATTGCTGCAATGGAAGATGAAATCTATGGCAAATTCAAGCTAAGATTGGGGCATGAAATTACCATGTCCAACTACTAGATTTTGAACTTCATCTTGGCCAAATCTATGGGTGAAAGGGAAAGATTCGGAGATTGCGTGAATCTCACATCAACACCTTTAAGGGCGATGTTGAAAAAGCGCTAACTCACATGAAAATCCTCATGCAACTCTCCAAACCCCCTTTTAGCAGAGAAAACAAGGAAGACAACGATGCCAGCACCAACAAAGCCTTGAAGGATGAGGTTGAATCCTCCAGGAGGCACTAAATGTTCGGTTCTACTTTGTCTGTATGCTTCCTATAGGCCTTTTTTGCTATTATGTTAATTTCTCAAGATGTATCATGCTGTTAACCTTTAATGGCTGGGCAGCAGTAGATCTGTTTAGAGGCTCGGTACAGACCATTTTACATACCTTTCTTAGGTGGTTCCATAGCCATAGCTCGTCTCCCTGCTTCTGCAGCAAACCCAAATATATAACTCTCTTTTTTATATGAAACAGAAAACCCGTCTATCTTACTTAAAAATATATATATAAAAATTAAAAATAAGATAAAACCTAAACACCAAAAAAATATTAAAGGATGGAATGAGGGTAGGGTGACGGAGATCGAGATTCCAGCATTGAGCTCCCCACACCACGCAATATAGCTTCCGCTCCTCCCAACACCTACCCCTCCACATGACCTATGCCCCCTCCTCCTCATACCCTACTCTCCACGTGACCCCATGATCCTTCCTTCCCACACCCTACCTCTCCACGTGACCTCATGCTCCCTCTTTTCCCTCACGTTATATTATATACATATAATTGTTTTAATGTTTTAATTTTAGTTTTGATGTTTTTTTTTATTAATGTTTAATTTTATTGTAAATTTTTATAATGTTTTTAAATTTTATTAATGTTCTATTTTATTTTTTTACTTAGTTTATTTTTATAATTTTATTACTATTATTATTATTATTGAATGCATTTTAAAAGTATATATATATATTTTTTATAATACTTTTTTATTTTTGGGAAAATACGTTTATTGTAAAAGATTTAGATGTATTTTTGGTTATTTTTTTATTGTTTATATTATATATATATTTTATGTGGTTCATGATATCGGAGATTGATGCTCTCTATATCCATGGAAACCCTCTTTTCCCTGATATTCCATGATGAATGTGGAAATGTTAGATATTATTGCTAGAAAGGTGGCCCAACAAGAGCATCAAATATGCTCATTTAAGCTCTCAAATGTCACTTACAAGGATTCAACCTAGGTGGGGAAGGTAACAATCATTTTTCCCAACCACCCAAGCTATCTCCAATGGACTATATATATGTGTGTGTGTGTGTGATGTGGTTTCCAAATGTTTGTAATTTTAAGTGGACTAAAGAAAGTGGTGCTATTGGTAGAATCTATTTTCGATCCAAGGGTCTATTTTAGCATATTCATTTCAATAACATCGATTTTTAGGGATATGATTTCAAACAAGTTGTAATTAGCCCTAGAAAAATGGGGGTGCCATGGTTATTCTAGGTGATATCGAGAGCATCATTTTAGGGTTTTGACTATAGTGATATCAATTGATAAGCGAGTGTTTCAAACAAGATGTAATTTTCACCTAGAATAAAAACACAGGATATTTTGGGATAACCATTTTTTTTTATTCAGGAGTCAATTTATAGTTTTGATCGTAATGGTGTTTACCGTTGTCCGCTAAGATTTTAAAAATTTGTAATTTTAGCCCCCCAGCACCCCAAAAAAGTGTACTACTAGTAGCACCACTTATTGATTTGGGGATTAAAACATATACTAAATGTAGTCCATAAAAAAGGTAACTCTAGAGGGTTCTTGTCAAGTTGTATAATGTGCTGGTGGAGTAAGTGCCTCTCTAGTCAATAGTGACGCCTGTACACAATGATAAAAAAGTATGAGATATAAATTGGTAAAAAATAACAACAAAATATCTATCTAAAAATCCTAAGAAAAATAAAAGATGAAGATATTTAATGATAGATCGGTAAGAAACAACTAGATCTTCAATGATTCCATATATTCTCCTCTGATAATGGCACCAAAGGAAAAGGCACTTCTTCAAGAAGCAATGGTTTTAATCATTCTTCCTTCATTGACAAATCCCTGCTCCTTGGGCACTTATTTGTTTAGGGACATAAATAAGAACCTTGCTCGCCCCTTCAACAACCCAGGCTGGCGAATCTGAGACCTGGATGCAGTTTTGCAAGGATGGTGGAGGAATAAGAATCAAGGTAAAGCTTCAATCTTTTTTTTACTGTGCTTCAAAAGGAAATCCTGGGATTGCAGGAACTGGTGTTGTGATCTATTCTCGAGACGAACAAAGAAAAGACATCTTCAACTCGGGATTAGGAAAGCGAACAAACAACTACGCTGAAATTCTCGGGCTGTTAAGATCCTGTCAGATTGCACGAGAAAATGGCTTCAAAGAAATACAAGTTTTTGGAGATTCATAAATCTTGATAAAGATACTAAACTCGAATGATCACTTTAGCGACCTGTTGCTCAATAAGACCCTGCAAAGGCTGTGTTATGTTATGCAAGACTTCAACTCCTCCTCCTCCTTCCATGTCCTGTGAGGCTCAAACAGGGAAGCAGATGAAAAAGCAAACAAGGGTTGTCTATTCTCTCAAGGATTATAGAGCAAGAACAAGGACACTCCCTTTTGGATTTCAATTCTGTAGCTTTGAACTTGTCATGTTTTTTTGTTTCGTAGAATCGAGTATGATGGAATATCATCAAGTGGTGTCTTGAATATATGTAGTCCCGATTGATTGGCGTGACAACCAAACCGTTACCTTATAAATAAATATAACCCTTTCAATTAAAAAAAATTAGGACACAAAATTTGAAAAGAAAATTATAATTGAAATTAAAATATGATCATAGTTTTATGATAATAACAACTAACACACTTTAATAAACTTTCAATTGTTAATCCTTAACCAAGCTTACCAAATCTATTTAGAGTTCAATATATATATTCAAATTAACATTTCCTTTAGCCAAGCCAAGTAGAATTCAATATATATTCAAAAACAAACTCCAACAAAATCTATTCAGCATCATTAACAACATAAGTACTTCTTTCAAACAATTCAAAAACAATTCAATTCCTATAGGAGTTATGCAATGCTTTCGATACTCAACCAAATGGGGCAATAAAACATATTTCAAATGTTTTAATTCCTACCGGAGTTATGCAATTTTAGTAATAAGGATGTTCAACATATACAAAGTCAAACAAGAAAGAACCTTTTTTCAAAGAAAACATAGGGCATACATGTTATGTGCTTTGATTGAAAAGCAATAATCTAATTTATTATGCAAATCAATTTTGTAAAAATAAAATAATGCAAACCAATTCTATAAGAAATTGACTTTAAAAATATTAAAAACACTATAGCAAAATGATTTGAACAATGTGGAAAAAAACACATAAAAATAATATGTTAAACAAAATAACTAAAGTATTTAAAACAAATGCACTTGAACAAAACATTATGATATGCAATAGTCTGCATTCTCCATGCCGACATTATGGTATGCAAATTTAAAAGTCTACACACTCCAAACATACATTATGGCATGCACATTCACTAGTATATCACAATCAAGGTATTGCAAAATATCTAGTATATAGAAGACATGATATCATGCAAATATTAAAATTACATGATGACATGTAAATATTAAAATGAAATTTTGAATAACGATGTACCTTTACTCATATTTTATATTTCAAGTAATTCAGTTTGATATTGCTTACCGCATTAAAAACCAAATAGATTTAATTAAAGAAGTCATCTATAAAATGCTTAATACAACTTCTAAGAAATGGAATTGAAAGCATGAAGATTATTTATAGATAAAAACAAGATGACATACTATTTCACAATGGTTGAAAATTAAGACTATAACTTTACAATTATCCTAGATTAAAAATAAGACAATGTAAGATCCTTAATATGACTTCTAAGAAATGGATTTCAAAGTGATTAAGACAATAACTTTGCAATTATTATAGGCAATTAAGATTGTAATTTTGCAATAGATTATACCATATCAGATAACATACAATGCAAAGTTGTAGGAAAATAACCAGAGATATAAGGAAGATCAAAATCATCTATATTTTTTCTATTTCATATAACTGTAATCTATGAAATCTTATTCGAAGACTATTAGCACAACAATGCAAAGGATGCAATGCTTCACAACTATAAAAAATGTATATACAAAAGAAATTAGACAAGATTCCTCATCATCTTGGGAGTGTTCCAATTGAAGGTTATGCATAGCATAAATAGCTTTACAACATGAAACATATGACAGGAAAAATAGAACACAACTAATGCGCAAACAATCTTTCAAGAGTATCCTTATGCATAATCTCCTAAAAGTGTCCTCTATGGATAACACAACATTGCAGGAGTACAAATTTTAATATTTTACATATTTTCTGATTATATGCATCCTTGAAATTAAAGCTTACAAACAAACAAATATCTAAAAGAAATCCAAAATATCAATGGAAACGTAACTATTAACGTTATTCAAATAGAAAACATGTTGTACATAAAGAACACAGATAAAAATAATTATCATTAAAACAAAATACAAAATAGACACCCAACAAAGAATACAAGGTCATAAATAGAAAACATGTTGTACATAAAGCACACAGATAAAAATAATTATCATTAAAACAAAATACAAAATAGACATCCAACAAAGAATACAAGGTCATAAATAGAAAACATGTTGTACATAAAGCACACAGATAAAAATAATTATCATTAAAACAAAATACAAAATAGACATCCAACAAAGAATACATGGTCATAAATAGAAAACATGTTGTACATAAAGCACACAGATAAAAATAATTATCATTAAAAAAAAATACAAAATAGACATCCAACAAAGAATATAGGGTCATAAATGGTAGGAATCATCATAAATCTTGGAAATCTGAATTGTAAATTCGCTAGGTGCATTGAGATTAAAAGAAAAAGGATAGATCAAGGATAATTTTCCTAGACCTTTCCTTTCGGACTTTTAAAGAAAATATTTCATTTTGGACTTTTAAAGAAAAGATTAGTGTCCAGTTTTATGAAGATGTTGAGGTATATATGCTTTTTATAGGATAGTTTTTGCACCCATTGTATAGTAAACTACAATGTAAATGCAATATGCACATGAAAACCATAATTTACATTCCGCAATCCAACTTTTGATGTGTAGCAGTTCCTGAAGTGTTACTTGGTTACATTTCAACTAAGGGCTATGCATAGGAAAATGATAGTTACAACAAATCACAAATCACACATCTTAGGAAATACAAAACAGAGTTCCTGAAGTGTTACTTGGCTACATTTCAACTAAGGGCTATGCATAGGAAAATTATAGTTACAACAAATCACAAATCACAAGAAATAGAAAACAACAACTGATGCAAAACTAAATTTCACACTTTCATAAAATTGTAGCCTAATCACAAATCACAAATCTTAGTAAATACAAAACAGAGTTCCTGAAGTGTTACTTGGATACATTTCAACTAAGGGCTATGCATAGGAAAATGATAGTTACAACAAATCACAAATCACAAGAAATAGAAAACAACAACTGATGCAAAACTAAATTTTACACTTTCATAAAATTGTAGCCTATCATTAGCAATGTAACCACAAATCACAGGAAATAGAAAACAGCCACTGATACAGAACTAAATTTCACACTTTCATAAAATTGTAGCCTATCATTAACAATGTATTGTGTTTGTAGATTAACATATACATTCAACTTCTATTTAAATCAAATAAAATGAGATAAACCATTCCAATATTTTGTTAAATTACAATATAAAGATTACACATAATTTGTAAACGGAAACCAAAAAAATAAAGGAATCAACCTCGATCAATATTGTTCAGACTTGTAGATTAGCATTTCTCATCACCATGGTAACATTCCAACTCTAAGGGTGCTAAGATATCAACAAATGCAGTTAAAACAAATCACACATGATTTATAACTCGATCACTTTTTTTTGGGTTGCAGTGTATTCTACTAATAACCATGGCATTTAATTTTTATGGGTGAGATGGAATTTAGTTTCCATGAGCAAGATTCCAACTCTAAGGGTGCTAGGATATCAACAAATGCACTTAAAATAACAACCATGGCATTTCATTTCTATGGGTGAGATGGCATTTAGTTTCCATGGGCAAGAATCCAACTCCAAGGGTGCTAAGATATCAACAAATGCAATTAAAAAAAATTTGATTTTGATTTATAACTCAATCACTTTTTTTTGGGTTATAGTGTATTCTACTAATAACACATGGCATTAACTTTCCACCATGGATAAATCACTTTTTTTTTATGGATAAAACACTTTTTTTTGGGTTGCAGTGTATTCTACTAATAACACATGGCATTTACTTTGTAACACATGGCATTTACTTTCCACCATGGATAAATCACTCTCTTTTATGGATAAAACTCTTTTTGTTGGGGTTGCAGTGTTATCTACTAATAACACATGGCATTTACTTTCCACCATGGATAAATGTATTCAACTAATAACCATGGCATTTAATTTTTGTGAATAAATTAACAATGGCTTTGACCATTTAAATATTGCAATATTCTGCTAAATCACTAATTGCATGATGAAAATAAAAGTTCATAAATAAGATATACATAATTTCATTAATTGAAAAAAATAATGATAGTAGCGAAAAATAATACATCAAAGTGTGAAATAATTAGAGTCAAATAAAGAATATACAATCCACATGGAATGCAAAGACGGAGCTAACTAGAATTAGCATCAAGAAGAAAACGGAAAATATTAAAATGTATAACTTTCTTATCATTTCCTGAGTACTCGACCTTTAAGGATATTGCATAAGTCTGTAGAATTAGCACCAAGAAGAAAATGTAAAATATTAAAATGTATAACATCTCCTGAGCACTCGACCTTTAAGGATATTGCAAAAATGGAAAATATTAAAATGTATAACATCTCCTGAGCACTCGACCTTTAAGGATATTGCATAAGTCTGTTGACCAGGATGACATATAATTCTGTAAAACACTTTAAATCCAGCTATAAGAATAAAACAATTGAATATTCTACGAATATTCAACTAAATTTTTAATCTGGTGTTAGAAAGAATCATTTTAAAAACCAGAAAATCTGATCTTTTCTAAATTTTTAATCTAGTGTTAGAATTTTAAAAACCAGAAAATCTGATCTTTAATTGGAAAATAATGGTGTTCGAAAGAATCATTTTAAAAACAAGAAAATATGATCTTTAATTGGAAAATAATGCAAAATAGATATTTTTTAATTGGAAAATAGTGCAAAATAGATATATTAAAAAAAAAGGAATACAGATACACAGATAGTAAAAACAGATAGTAAAAATTAGCATGAAAAATAAACCAATAATAATAATAATAATTAGCTTTGTCAGCATTCCTCCTCTAGATTCCACCTTACTTAAAAAAACAAACAAACAAACAGATCACAAGCAATACAAAAGTTAAAACCACGCCATGCAGTCTACTCAATCAACCAATTTCCTGAAAGTGTTGGATTGTAATCTATTTATTAACAACCATTTCCATCAGGAAATTATGAGCATTACAAGCATTACATAAATTCCTAAATATTTCCTATCAGTAAAATATTCTTAAGCATTGAAATATTCCGAAATGTGTCTGATCATATGCATCCTCAATATTCTGCCATATCTTACCAGTAATCTTACACGTAAATTAAGAGTTAGAAAAAAAAAAGTTAAAACCAAACGGAACCAGTGAAAACCTCAATAGAGATAAAAAACTGCACTTGATGAATTCGAGTCATCAGATGAAGAAAGAAGCAAATGATGAAAAAGAACAACATCACAGACATTCAAGCAAAAAAGGCAAATTAATGAGTTCAAGTCATCACATGAAGAAAAAAACAACTGAAGAAAAAAGAATAGCATCACAGATATCCAATTTGAGGCATGCACTGGAAAACATTTATTTGAGCATTGTCTTTATTAGAAAAAAATTGAGGCAATGACTGCAAAACATTTATTTAAGCAGAAAGATTATTGCCCACAAGTAAGTTTTTTTAAATAGCATTGCAAAATACCTGGCAGCCCACTCTTCAATATCCTGTTGAGAGGTCAATTTAAGACTGCCCTGATCCTCAATCTTCCAGATAGAGTCGTGTCTCCTTCGTTGTTAGGAAAAGGCATGAAAAAACCAAGTGTTTTTGTCAACTTAGTAATCCACAATGCTCTGCTTTTTAGATAACAAAATATGTCTTCTTTTCGCTCCTTAATAAATAAATAACAAATCAAATTGTTGGAAGTACGCCCCCATCCAGTGAAGCAAGTAGAAATAGAGCCCCCATCCTTTCCCCATTTCCATTTCCAATGTAGATCCTCCAGATAAATATCCAGGAATAGATACAGAGACAGAGCTGCCAGTAGGATATCTAATTCCAGACGCATATAAAGATCATATAAAACTTACCTTATTTCCGAATGGAAGCATTAAATACATATGCATAGGTGGTAGCCACTGATATTTACCTTGTATATTTAGTTTCTTCAGAAATTTAAAAAAGATAGCCACTGATATTTACCTTGTATATTTAGTTTCTTCAGAAATTTAAAAATGATATCAAGAGTCTACTATATCCTTGTTGATATAAATAGAAACTTTCTGAACATATAAGCTTTATAAGCATACAAAGCCTAATTACTAGGGTACCTACAACAGATTTAGGATAATAAGTAACCATTCGTAGGATAGATAAAACTTTTTATTCATATGCCCCTTATAAACATATGCCCCCCCCCCAAGTAGTGTTTAATTAGGGAGAAGAAAAGCCACTAGTAGTACTTTAAGTAGCGGGAATAGAAGCAGCCAGAGAACATAGTCAATGCTTTCTTCAACGGTACAGCTACAATAGGGAAACCCGACGACATAGTCAAACACTTCTATTTCGTGTACCAGAACTAACTTACAGAGTTGGGAAAGGGAACTACTTACACAAATGTGGGACACTACCATTTATTTTTTAGATCTTAGGATTAAGTGACACATAACCTGGGAACTACCTTCTTTGTCGTGAATCGCTTTCTTTACCTTTAAACACACTTTGACTTTATTGCTCCTAAACATTTGATAATATCCAAGTCCTGACCCCAAACAAAAGCTGTCTTCAAGTCATCAGATAAAAATAAACAAAGAAAGAAGTATCAGACATCCAAGCAGGCACATGGACTGCACTTGATGAGTTCAAGTCATCAGATGAATTAGAAAGAAGCGAATGAATAGAGAACAACATTGCAACGCAGAAGAAAGAAGCAAATGAATAGAGAACAACATTGCAACACAGTCCAGTGATAGACAAGAAATTAATAGAGAACAGTGACTGTGCATTGCATCACTAGCTACTTCAAGAAATTAATAGAGATCAGTGATTTCTCCACAAGTGCCTCCGAGTCCAGAGCATCAAAGGTGAACTACATTCCTCCGTCGCAGGGAGGAGCATCACACCTATGGAAGGCTAGAACCGCCGCCTCGTGGCAATATGAGCCCGTCGAATACCCTGAGTGGCAACCATTGGATGGCTAGATCGCTGGGCTAGGGATGCCATGGATTTCCACTGCATCGGATGGCCAGATCGTGGGGCCAGGGATGCTAGGGAGCGCCACTTGGAAAACATCGGATGGCCGGAAAGCATGGCCCTCACAGCGCCACTTGGAAAACATCGGATGGCCGGATCGCATGGGCCTCACTGCGCCACTTGGCACCCATTGGATGGGCAGAATGCATGGCCATCACTACGCCACTTGGCACCCATTATATGGCTAGATCGCAGGGCCTAGAGAACGCCACTTGGAACGCACTGGATGGTCAGATCTGAGGGCCCTCGTAACGCCACTTGGCAGCCATCCAACGACTCTCCAAGGTTTTCCGTATGCCCATATTCATCCAATCCAGCCTTTCCGTATGCTAGGTGGCATGTTTGCGTACGCCAGTTGGTGGCAATCCAAGGTCTCCGTACGCCACTGGGTTATAGTGGCACGTGGAAACATAGGGGAGGACCCGATACGGGTTTTCTGATCATGGTTTTGCGTCGGTCATAGTGAATAATGATTAAATTTCTAAGGTGGAGCAAGGTTCTGCCACGCCATGTTGCATCCATTCAGAGATCCTTGCAGGTTTTCTTTCTCCATCATAAATCAAATTGCACTTAATGTGATAATAATTCAAAGGTTTCCATATAGTTAAATGATTCATTTAATGCATAACATGTCATTCCATGTTAAAAGGGATTTGCATGCAACATACTTTACAAATCAAAACATGAAAAATGTAAAGTTAAAACTATGGCTTACTTTTAATATCTGACAAGTTGAAGGTAGCATGTTTCCCATTTGTTTTGTTCACAAGCTCACAAGATCACTTTAAAACTTGGAACCCTTCAAAGTGTAGATATTTATTCCCCCTGTGAGGGACAAGGTGAGAAAATGCAAATTCTTTCTTGAAATTTTCTTGTTTTTGACATTCTTTCATTCATTCTTCACGGGTGTTGGGCTCAACAAATGCAAATTCTCTGTTGAAATTTTCTTGTTTTTTACTTTCTTCCATTCATTCTTCATGGGTGTTGGGCTCAACAAAAAATTCACCCCAATTACAATCATATTTCAATTCAACAATATTTGATACTCACAAACACAATAGTAACTGAAAAACAAATTAAGAGGTGTTGAATTGATGCTGGAAATTTTATTTTAATTTCTCTACAAATTAATTCTGGCAATGGCTGCAATAGCTTCAATCTATGTAGCTTCAATCTATGTTGAATATTATTCCGATCTTCAATCTCGTGACTGCTCTTACTTCGATAAAAAAATATGAGAACAATGGAGCTAATTTTTACACCGGGATGTGCAAATTACTTGACAGTGGCTTCACTACTCTCTATCTCCCCAGGTTTGTAAACATGGGCATGTAGAATCACAGGAGCACTCTCTTGATCACAATAGATGCTCTAAGAATTTTCTTTAATCAGTCATTTCTTTTACTTCAACCAATTCATTTCATCAACGAAATGCCTCACCATCCAATACGTGCATGCTTCATGCCAAATAGGTATAAGAATATAATATAATTCTTGAGCATTTACTCTCACTCAGTGGAAAAACCAACTCTTTATCTTCTACTACGTTCTAAATGGCATTTTGAGTTTTATGCAACAATTCCAATTCCATGTAGCATTTTCATGTGTTCGACACAATTCACAATGGCGTTCTCATGAACAAATTGGCCATAGAAAAATAATGAATTGATTTACTTACTAATGCCTTCACTTTCAACGCACTTCTCCAAATGTCACCACGACTCCTTTGAAATTTAGAGTCATTCTCATATGTCCCTAGCAAAATTGCATTTTAATAATTAATTTTCTTGGATCATCTTCACTGGCATGCTAACAGGCTAGGGCACAATTTTTTTTAAGCTTTTCTCATAATATGTTTCCAGAAATTTTCTTGTGTTCAATCTCTCCGAAGACAAGAAGTACAAGCGTGAACTAGCAATATATCAACAAACTTGGCACAGAAAAAATTCATTGATTTTTATTTGCAGCCAACATTTTTCTAAATTTATCTAAAATTTTATGTAGAAATTGGTCAAACCAATGATGAAAAATTTAAATCAAACTTATCTTTGAAATATTGAAAGGAATCTCCACACTCTTCAAACTTCAATGACAAGATCAACTTGTGCCTTCTTCACTCATAGTCATATAACAGTGAAAATCCCATCAGGTCATAACCATGTGCTCTGATAACTAGGGCAGGAACTTTATGTGCTCTGATATTGAAGTGCTCTAATATTTATATTCTCTTGGTCTCACAAATCTTCATGAATTTTGAATGTTTAAGCGAGAGATCTTCTTCTAGTCTCTTAACAATGACTCAAATCTCCATGCATGTTTTTCTTCTCTCATACAATTTAGCAAAAACTCCATCAAACAAGGCCATTAATATTATGGTGCTCTAATACCACTGTTAAATCATCAAGAAAATATGGAACAAATAAGAATGGAAAAATAACTGACAGAAAAGGCTCACAAATTTTCTCCATTAATCAATAGTATACAATGGTACATATATAGTACATAATGTATAACTGATCTCTAACAACATGACCGTTAGGGTAAGATAACGAACTTAGATTAGAGATTTCAACATAATGGAGAAAGATATTAAAAAGGGGCAATGAGGTCACAATTGCTGCAAGCTTTAGTGGCATGATCAGAATAAACATATATGGGATGATGCATGTGACATTTGTTGTATTCATCCAAAAGAGGCAAAAGCCACACTATGGTTGGTTAATGTCGATGGGCGCAGGCAACAAACATTTTCTATTGTTGCTTCTCGTGCTCACCGCCATGAAAACCTTAGACATTGCTCAAATGGAATCATTCCTATGGTGTCAAGTAACCGGTATGCCTCCCATGGTGCTAATTATCACATCTATATGCCATGTGTCAAGATCTCTATGGTACCAACACCTCATATGCCTCATGGACCAAGGTTATGTGGTGCCATGTGTCAATATCTCTATGGTACCAACATTGCATATGCAATGTGTTACAACTCATGACTCTTTGCCCCACATGGCATGGTTCATCAGTGTAATTGGGATCATTTTTATGGTGTCAAATGTCAAGACTCTATGGTTTCCAAAGACAAGGTTTGGTGCCAAGTGTCACACCTCCTTGCGTCTATTTCACCATGTTTCACAATCCTTTGTGTATGCCATGGTTTATATGGGCCAACTGTCACAACTCCTATGGTGCTATGTGGCCATGGGGACATTATTGGTACCAAATTTCACAATTTTATGGCACCAAACAAATTCATTTCTTTGGGGTCACTTGTCATGTTTTGTACTAGTCAACTCCTAGCACTTATCATTGGAAATATAGCACGGCTTGATGTCATTGGGAACCCCATTGAATGAGTTTTAAATCCCTCAAACAACTATGCCATTGTATAGAGAAAGGATGAGGCTAAGCAACCACTAAATATAATAATAAGGAAAACCAACCATGTCCAACAATTTCTTGGGTTCTTTTCGCTTAACAACATACACCAGAATCCATCTTCCATTGAGTTAAC
>LPNX010156119.1:179633-192391 GCA_001517045.1 Pseudotsuga menziesii
GAGGTAAGATAATGAAAAAGGAAAGGATATGCTAAACAAGGAAACCATGATCTCTAAATTTATCTTCCGTCCCATCACCGTTCCATGGGATGATAGTATAGTAAGGCCTAAGAAACCTACCAACACAATCAAGGACCATTTTGTACTCAAATGTTCTTCATGCTGAGAAACCTACCAACACAATCAAGGACCATTTTGTACTCAAATGTTCTTCATGTTGATAAACCTACCAACACAATCAAGGACCATTTTTTTCTTCATGTTTTCATATGAGCTTTGATGGATAGGGAAGGATGCATTAAGCACTTAGAAGTCCACTTAGTATTTGCATTTGAAGTTATTGCATACATGGTATTATGGTTCAAATGAAAAGTAGAATCACATTACAACTGTGTGATATCTCTTCGGCATGTGTAAATTGGTTTTGACAATAGTTCACATGGCATGCGATTTAGCTTTGGTGACTTGCATGCGGTATTGTCTCCTAGGCATGGTTGACCCTATTGATCCTTGCTAATGATTAAAATAATTTTGGAATTTGGAAAATAAAAATGCGTGGAAGGAAATATTGAGATTTTATGATGGTAATAGCATTGGGATTTGCGGTTTATTTTAATCGACAAAGTATTTGTCACTTAGCCTCATGTACTTTGTACCTTACATTGAAATTTAGTGTTTCATGATCATGGTGGTTAAGGGTTTTTTTATATGGTTAATTATTGATCAAGATTTGATAACTCTTGTTATATATATATTCAAGTTGTTAGTATTCAGATGGGAATTCATCGTTCTTCTGCTGAAAGAGGAAGGAGTATCCAAGGGAGAGACTCAAACTTACAACATAAAAAGGGAGAAATTTTGACGGAAATATGCCTATGTTTCAACTAAAAGGAGAGGGTTTAACTAAGGGTGGGTATCAAAATAACGACATAAATGCCATTTTTTTACAAAAGTAGAGAAAATAACGAAGTGCTACGATCGTGCATATGAAATAAAAGAGGCAACGTTACGATAGACAAAAGGAAAACTTACGACACAACTTGTCCATTTTTCAACTAAAAGGGGAGGAATGAAAAATAAGTGGTTATCAAATTCACGACAGAACAATGTGAAATTTGGATGGGAAAAAAGAAAAATTACAATGGGAACCCATTAGAGGAAATTTCAACTCAAAATGGGCCTCCTAAAATGAATTAATAAAATAATAGTTAAAATAATAAAATAATATTTATTAATTTTGGAGGAAGAAAAGAAAAAAACTACTTTTTTGTTTGTATTTTTGACATATCTCCTCGTGTGTTTACTCAAATTTCGATCGGGAGAGCTCGTTGGATGCGGAATTTAATTCCGTATCCAACGAGTACCCACTCGACATACTTTTGATGGACCCCGCTACCCCAAAAACAAGAAATACCTGAAAAAATGAAATGATGATGTCATCATTTCATTTTTTCAGGTATTTCTTATTTTTGGGGTAGCGGGGTCCGTCAAAAGTATGCCAAGTAGGTATTCGTTGGATGTGGAATTTAATTCCGCATCCAACGAGCTCTCCCAATCGAAATTTGAGTAAAAACACGAGGAGATATGTCAAAAATACAAACAAAAAAAGTAGTTTTTTTTATGATACCTATCCCCAAATTTATATTAAAAAAATGTTTAAGACCTATACGGTATTTCAAATTTAAATCAATTTCATTGGCTAACACATGATGACATGGAATTTGAATAAAAGTTAAAAGGCCCATTTTGAGTTGAAATTTCCTCTAATGCATCATTTTCTCAATTAAAAGGGGGAACGAAGAAGAAGTGGCTATCAAACTTACGACATAAAAGGGAAATGTTTTGACGAAAAAAGGAAAACTTATGACGGAAGTGCATTGATTTCTCAACTTAAAAGAGAGGAAATATGAACAGGTTGATGGTTAAACTTATGACAGATGTGCGTCAGTCGATTGACGACTAACTCTAAGTTTGGTCAAATGACAAGTTCTCTTAGATGAAAACAAAATCATACATAGGTCATTCGTTCAACCATATCTGGAAAAAAGTTGATGAACCCTCGTCATATTTTAACCCCATCTATGCTAGTGATCGGGCTTGACATAGGCCCAAGCCTCCTTTGGAGTCATGCTCAACACTACCCTATGAGGGATGGGGTTTTGAATGTAATTTGCACAATTCATTGCTTCAACCCAAAAAGAAGGTGCCATGTTCTTGGAATATTAAATCATGCAGTTGACCATCTCTTTCAATGTTCATCTTTTTCTTTCAACACCCTTTTGTTGAGGGGTGTAGGGAACAAAGTGCTAATGTTGAATGCCAAGTTCTCTATAAAATTATTTGAATGCTTGATTGACACACTCATCCCCATTATTTGTGCATGTTTTATTTATATAAAGAGATGATTACTTCTAAACAAAATATTTGAAGGCCTTTAAGTAGCAAATCCCTTGTCCCTGTACTTATGAAATTAAACCCAAGAGTGCAAGAGAAGATATGAATAAAGGTAAGTGCATACATAGATTTGGGAAATGAATGAGTTGAAAATGACATTAGATCACTATGTACCAACTCAAGGGGTTTGGTAGCATGCAAATCCTTTCCTTTAGGAAAATAATTCTACTGTTGTTTTCCAAGAACAACACCTAGACAAACTCCATCAGTGCAAGAGGGTTTAGGAACCCCGAGCAACAAATTTAGTTTTCCCAATTGTTGCAAATACCTATAGTTCACATGTCCAAATCGTTCATGCCATATCCCTCTCAAATAATGAGTATGTGCTATGAAATAGGACCCCGAAAAAAGTCTCAAATCCATCAAACATATACAATTGAGAACTATGATCAGTCCTACTAGAAGTAGCAACAATTTATGGATTATATAGTTCTCTAATGACCACATCATGAGCTTTAAATTTCATGTCTTCCCATCACCAAAGTGAAAAATTTGATAAATAATGAGTATATTAGAAAATCTTTCAAGAACAAGGAGAAAAACATTGATCCATCCATTAGTGAACTGCATAGCCTTCTCATCCTAAAACATCAAGTTATGTAGAATCACCAACTACAATCTACAAAATGCTACTATTAGATGTAGAAGGATGCATCTCATGAGATTGAATCATATGGCGTGAGGTGAAATAATCAAGTATTCATTTGTTTGAAGATGCTTATAAGGCTTGAGTAGACAATGCATGTAATTTAGTAGAAGGTTTGGGCACTGAAATTTTGCGCTACTACATGGCTTCATTCAATAGTTATAGTTTTATCCAACATTTGGATTCATGGTACCCAAGTATGCCACAAAAACTACAGATTACACTTTATTTCTTCTTTGTCTTGGAGGAAGACTCACTGGATACTAAAATGGAGAAGTAGAGGATTTTTAATTATGTTTAGGCTTGGAGGTAGAATTACTAGTTTAAGCAGGATCAATATTTTGTTTGCACCAAGTTTTTTTCTAACCTTTAGAGGTTTGAGACACAAGGGCTTGATTCTTATATCCATAAAAACATCTATTTGCACAATTTAATATTAGATTGTTCTTTGGTAACACACACATATAAAATATCAAATGAGAGCATTTTAAACTTTGATCCAAGTACATCCATCGTAGATTAAAAGGTAGAGGAAAATCACTTAAAAGGACCATTCAACTTTGACAAAATTAGAAAACTGCATTCTTCATCTATTTTGGTTTTTCCATGACCTCTCAACTATGAGAATAACAACTTGGATTTGGTAAGAAAAACTTCAATGCAAGCATGCTCATCCAGTACAAGGGATGACAATTCAACTTCAAATTTCAATGCTTGAAATTCATTGACTTTGCCAAACTGTGAATTCAACTTGTCCCCACTTTGTTTTGGTGATTTACATTCAACAATAGGAAACAATTGACTATGTAAAGAATGCAACCCAATCAAACCCATGTATTCATCAAGTTTGTTCCTATAATAAGATCTCTCAATTTCCTTTGTAAATATTGGTCGTGCATCAACTAACATTTTCCATGGAAATTTCAATTGTAGAAGTTGGTTCATTTTGAGTTTCCGAGTATGATAATTATTAATGATTTAGATATCAACAACCCTAGACTCAACCATTTAAACAAGAATCATAAAGAGAAAAATAAAAAGACACTAAAAACGTGTCTTGCAATTTCCAAATAATTGATAGTGAAAAAATGAAATCCATGCACAAAATAAGGGCACTGAAAATGTATTTCTCAACCCAAAAACTTCAAAAGATATAAAGTCGAAAAAAGAACCAAAAAAACCAGTAGTAAAAAAAAATTGAATTAAGCCATATTTTTTTTTACCATGTCTTTATTTCTTTGCCATTCCAAAATGTGGCTTGAATATATATATATAGATATATATATATATATATGGTGGAGCTGGATAGGGTTTGAAGCTATGACATGGCCTACAGACTTAGCTCCTCTAACAGTCGACAGTTGAGCCGGTGTGGGGGTTGTTGCTAACTGGAGTACGGATGGTGTTATGTGTTGATCGCGACAGGATCATTTTCTTAGGAGGCAAGTTACATTCCCCTTTTTTTTATTATCTGAAGGTAAAACCTATAACTATTTTCTTTTACCTATGTGTTTTTATTGCTCTACCTGCCCGCACTATGGCTGAGGAGGATCAGGTGGATTACTCCTTTGAACACCTGGAGGAGGGGATTTTTTGGCATTCGAAAAGTGGTTGTGTTTCAGAAGGTGTGGCTCCCATTCAGCAGCCAAGGACGAAGGGTTTCTTTGCTGCAAAACCTTTTCCGGCAGATGGTGATGGGTTTTCCCCGTCAGATTTGTTGTTGTCTTCTCCAAGGCTGTTTCAGCTGCCGAAAGACTCTTTTTTTCTCAAGTGGTGGGTTATTAGCAGGCTGGAAGGAGTGAATCTCCTTAGTTACAAGAGGGAGGTTGGGATCGATACACGATGAAGACAGGGTTGCAGTGGAGTCGAATGGAGATGGGAATTGGAGGGAGGGTGTCGGTTCTTGCATGCCATTTGTGGATTCATTTGAGAAGGATGAACACATAGGGTTAGTGGGAAGAATTATCGGTGTGTAAGAGAAAAGGGGTTGCTCTAGCCCATTGGAGGAGGGTTTCATTTCTTCAGGAACTAGCAATGAGGAGGTTAGAAGACCAAGAAACAAGGCGGTTCAAAAGCGGAAGAAAAACTGGATCAAATTGAATTCGATCATCAACTATTTTGTTGGGGAGGACAGTGGCTGGGAGATGATGGAACAGACGACCAAACTCACGCTGGTGGGTCGTTTCATGGGTAAGTCGATATATGTTCGGTTTGTGGTGAAATGGAATGAGGATTGATGGATGTCAGGGATGGAGGAGGTTCCTGAAGTGGAAGGACTTGCACGAGGATGGTTCGCTTTCAATTTTCAAAACGCGGATCATTTAATCTGGTTGTTGAACCTAAATAGGTCCTTTGAACATGCATCGGTTCTGTTGAAGTGATGGCAACCTATTTTCGACGCGAGCAGAGAAAGGGTATACCTTGTGCCGATTTTGGTCAAAATCACGGGGCTCCTACTCCCTTTCTGGTATGGGGAGCATTTTGCTCACATTGGGAACCTGCTAGGTACTTTGCTCGAAGCTGATACTTCATTAAAGGTTAAGAAATTTAAAAGGATAGCTCGAATTCTTGTTAATATCAACATTGAGAATGGGATTCCTGGTGCAGTGAGGATGGATTGGAAGTAGTACTCTTATCATTATTTTTTGGACTATGAAAATGTCTCGTTTAGATGCAGACGTTGTCATGCATATGGTCACCCTACGATGGAGGGCTCCCTAGCTATCCATACTTTGAATGGGCATTGAAAGAATAGTGGGAGCTCATTATCTGGGGGAGAGGGGGGGGGTGTACTAACCCATCATCGCCACCGTCTTCTCCCACAGGATAGGTGACTGAGACTGTAGAGGTTAGCGAGGCGGAGGACAAACCTCTTGTGGGGTTACCAGTGGCGGAGGTGGTCAGACAAGTGGGTGAACCTTTCCTGTTCGGGGTTCCTCTTCCTGGTACCTCCTCTTTTTCCCTCTCTCTGTCCATTAATTTATTTGCAAATAATTTGAATGTTTCGGGTCCATATTGGGTGGGTGGGCTTAAAAATTTGACTCTGTCTTCAAATCCTCTAGAGCTCTTGTCACCCATCTCTATTGCATGTATTGAGGAACCCCCTTCTGTTTCGATGCTGGAACCATTTTTTCTCGAACAATTTCCTCCTTGTTTCCCCCCTGAATCAACTGATTCGGGATATTTCCTTCATTTTTGTACTAAAGGTCCTTTTGGGGGGCTGGGGAAAGCCACTGTTAGGACTCCTAGGGGGAGGGGCCGAATCTCCCATTTTGAAAAGGCACAAACCCAAGCAAGAAAGGATTTACTGGAAGGAAAACAAATTTCAATTGAAAGGGAAGTTAAAGTGGTGCATGCCTAGAAGAAGGGTAGGAGATGAATATTATGCCCTTTAATTGTCGGGGTCTTGCTGGTCCCTAGAAAATATCAGCACTTCAGAGGGTGGTTGATTCAAATCGCCCTGATATTTTGTTGCTTCAAGAAAATTTAGGGGTAGGAGAGGAGATGAAATTTAGGCTAGAAAGTTGGTTTGGTGGATGACATTTTGAGACCTTGGATGTTAGAGGTCGTTCGAGAGGCTTGGCAATTGGTTGGAATACCAGGAATATTAAGGTTTTGAATGTTTGGGGTATGGAATCGATTTTGGTTTTGACCCTTAAAGCCATGGAACTTGGGGATATAAATACTGTAGTTAACATTTATGGTCCTTACCTAAATAGGATCTCGTTCTGGGATAATCTATTTAACAACTCTCTCTTGGGGGATTTCAACTTCTCCTTGGGGGATTTGTTGACTAAATATTTTACCCGGAATTGGGTTGAGAGGAACTGGTTGGATATTGAGCCTTGTAAGCTCACACCCACTTTGAAAAATAACAGATGTGGGAAAGGGAGAGTGGAAAATATAGTAGATCATTTTTTGGTTATAGAAATGATTGTGGACAGACATCACTTTATCAAACAATGGGTGGGGAAAGGTGCACTCTCGGACCACTACCCTATCTTTCTGGAATTCAAGAATAGTCATGTTAAACCACCAAGCCCTTTGAAATTCAAAAAGATTTGGATTAAAGATGAAGGTTTATGGGCCCTGAATTCCAATAGATGGATTCCCTTCGATCCTGGGAATCAAATCACTGCAAATTTTCAATTTGCAGTGAATATCAGGAATTTGAAGGATGCTATCAAATCTTGGGCGGTGGAAAAAAGAAAGAGGGAGGATAGTGAGCTGCAACAGATTGAAACTAAGCTCTTTGGGATCTATAACATGGATGGAGGTGGGATGATGAATCAGACGAAAAGGACGAGCTGATCCGGTTGGAAGGGAGAAGGATCACATTGTCTCTGGAAAAGGAAGAAATGTGGAGATTAAAGAGCCGAGCGATTTGGTTAGAATGTGGGGATGAAAACACTAAATTATTTCATGCATATCCCCCCTGAATCAACTGATTCGAGATATTTCCTTTTTTTTGTACTAAATGTCCTTTTGGGGGGCTGGGGAAAGCCACTGTCAGGACTCCTAGGGGGAGGGGCCGAATCTCCCATTTTGAAAAGGCACAAACCTGAGCAAGAAAGGATTTACTGGAAGGAAAACAAATTTCAATTGAAAGGGCAATTAAAGTGGTGCATACCTAGAAGAAGGGTAGGAGATGAATATTATGTCCTTTAATTGTCGAGGTCTTGCTGGTCCCGAGAAAAGATCAGCACTTCGAAGGGTGGTTGATTCAGATCGCCCTGATATTTTGTTGCTTCAAGAAAATTTAGGGGCAGCAGAGGAGATAAAATTTAGGCTAGAAAGTTGGTTTGGTGGATGACATTTTGAGACTTTGGATGTTAGAGGTCGTTCGGGAGGCTTGGAAATTGGTTGGAATGCTAGGAATATTAAGGTTTTGAATGTTTGGGGTATGGAATTGGTTTTGGGTTTGACCTTTAAAGCTATGGAAGTTGGGGATATATACAATGTAGTTAACATTTATGGCCCTTACCTAAATAGGATCTCATTCTGGGATAATCTATTTAACAACTCTCTCTTGGGGGATTTGTTGACTAAATATTTTACCCAGAATTGGGTTTAGAGGAACTGGTTGGATATTGAGCCCTGTAAGCTCACACCCACTTGGAAAAATAACAGATGTGGGAAAGGGAGACTGGAAAAGATACTAGATCATTTTCTGGTTACAGAAACGATTGTGGACAGACATCACTTTATCAGACAATGGGTGGGGAAAGGTACACTCTCAGACCACTACCCTATCTTTATGGAATTCAAGAATAATCATGTTAAACCACCAAGTCCTTTGAAATTCAATAATATTTGGCTTAAAGATGAAGGTTTCCGGGCCATGATTTCCAATAGATGGATTCCCTTCAATCCTGGGAATCAGAGCACTGCAAATTTTCAGTTTGCAGTGAATATCAGGAACTTGAAGGATGTTATCAAATCTTGGGCAGTGGAAAAAAGAAAGAGGGAGGATAGTGAGCTGCAACAGATTGAAATTGAGCTCTTTGGGATCTATAACATGGATGGAGGTGGGATGATGAATCAGACGAAAAAGGACGAGCTGATCCAGTTGGAAGGGAGAAGGATCACATTGTCATTGGAAAAGGAAGAAACATGGAGATTAAAGAGCTGAGTGATTTGGTTGGAATGTGGGGATGACGACACAAAATTATTTCATGCATATGCTAGAGGGAGGAAGGCATCCAATACTGTGTGGAGCCTTGTAAATGAACATGGTTCAACACATGACACTGTTGAAGGCATGTACTCCACTGGGGTCGAACATTTCAAGAAGCTTTATAAGGCACCTATTTAGGCATCCCTTGCTGAAGTTATCTGTATTGCTCAAGTGTTCCCTAGGTTTGCGGAAGAGGAAGATAATTTGGCTCTGATGGAGGAAATCTCTGAAGGTGAACTCAAGGCAGTACTGTAGAGTTTTCAGAAGGACAAAATCCTTGGGCTTGATGGATGGATGATCGAATTCTTTCTAGAACTCTTGGAAACTCTGGGTGATGACATACTTAAGGTATTAAAGGATACAAGAATCACTCGGAGGATTCCAGCCAGTTTCAATTCTACTTTTATTGCGTTGATTCCAAAGGTGGAAAATCTTGTGTCTTTGAATGACTTTAGACCCATCTCTCTTTGCAATTGTATCTGGAAGGTGGTCACAAAGGTGATTTCTCGAGGACTGAAGGGTATTTTTTTCTACCATATTACTGAAGAACAATTTGGTTTTTAGGAGGGGAGACAGATTCATGAGGCCATTAGGGCTGCTCAGGAAGGCTTGCACAGTATGAAAACTAAAAATCATAAGGGTGTTGTTTTGAAAGTTGACCTTGCCAAGGCCTATGATAAGGTAAGCTGGAAGAGGTGTGCAGAACATGTTTCCATTTCCTCTGGTGTGGTAAGTAGGAATCCCAGGTTACTCCTTGATTTAGGTGGGAGAGGATAGAAATCCTGAAAGGATTGGGCAGATGGGGTCTTAAAAACATTTTTCTATTTGCAAAATCTCTGGCGGAAAAAGGCGGATGGAGGATCTTGAAGATTGAGAGTTTATGGACTCAAGTTATGATTCAAAAATATATTGGACCAGGATCGGTGGAGGATTGGATTAAGGACCATGTCAAATTGCATACTGGGGAATCGATTTTTTGGAGAGCAGTGGTAAAATATTTGGATGTCATTGAGGCTAATCTAGTCTGGCATGTAGGGAATGGAAGGAATATCATATTCAGGGAGGATCCATGGGTCGGGTGTATACAACAACACAAACTTCGGGTTGTAGCGGTGATGGAATTGAGGCATAGAAGAATTTTTTTCCTTAATCATCTTGTGGCACCTCTGCAGGAGAATCAGTGGGAACAATCCTGGATTCGGGTAATGGATATGGGGCTTCCTGATTAGGAAATGAGGGAGTTGGAAATGTTTATTGGGGCTTTGAACCAAGATTAGATCAAGATTCGTGACAGGGATGATGTCCTCATTTGGGATGTGGATCCTAGCGGGAAACACACTCCAAAGGCGGGATATATTAAACTCAATGATGAAGGAGTGGATAGGGTTGGGGTTTGGTGGTGGAAGTCCCTCTAGAAGATCAATTGTCCACCTAAAACTAGGCTCTTCATGTGGTGCCTACGAGAGAACAAGGCACCTTGTTGGGACAACCTACAAAAAGGTGCTTTCAGGGACCAAGCTGGTATATTCTGTGCAAAAATGCAGAAGAATCAACATTATGCCTTTTTCTGTAGTGCCCTTACATCAAAGAAGTGTGGAAGGAATTCTCTAAGATTTTTGGCACCCTTTTCCAGTGGGAGGGGTTGACCATCTTGGGAGCATGGGAAAACTGGAGAAGAACTAATTCACTGGATGTTATGCTAGCTCTTCCTTTGCTGGTTATCTGGGGAGTGTGGCTAGCTCGTAATAACTCGATATTTGCAGATAAGGGTTGTACTCCAGATATCACTGCAAATGTTGTTGGAGGTATACTTACTGCTTTCCCTCAGCATATTAGAGTAAAAAATCAGAGGGAAGTTTTAGAGGTGGAAATTGATAAGACGGTGCCTTGGGGGTTCTTTGATGGAGCGGCTCAAGAGAATAGGTGTAGGGGTGGTGCTATCCTCTTCCTACTGGAGGGTCATTTCTTCGAATTAACAATGGGGTTAGGAGAAGGCAGTAACAACTATGCTAAGATGCCCAGTCTGAAACTTCTTCTCATCTTTGCAGCCGAGAAAGGGTGCATAACTCTTAATGTATTTGGTGACTTGATGAATGTGATTAACTGGATCAAGGGGACTCAAATGTTGGGAAATATGAGACTTTCCAACATATTATCTTCTATTACAGATATTTTAGATTCTTATGATGCTTTTTCTTGCAGACATGTCTACAGGGAGAATAACAAGGAGGCAAACAAGGCCTCGAAGGAGGGTTTACTATTGACATTGGTTCAATGGAAGATCAATGAACAGGTTGATGGTGGAGCACATGAGTATTATCATAAAACCTTCATTGAAGGGGTCGCTTAGATTTGACTCTTTATATCCTGGTCTATTGTTTATTACGTTAGTGGTGGCATTATATTTTACCGTTTGGGTTTTTGGACCTTCGGTGGGTCTATGGTACTGTTGGACTTATATTATCAGTTTATTAGCTTTGTCTATTTGCTGAAAATTGTGGGGATGTACCTCAGTATTGTGGCTGGAATTTTGCTCTATCTCTACAGATGTCTTGTGGGCATATGTTTTGATAGGGACTGAACACTCGTCTCTTTTTTTTTTTTGGACCTTTTTGGTTAACTCTAAGTACACAAGTTGTGTATCTGTGAAATGTAATTTTGTTCTCGAAAGATGAAATGAAATTATTTTTTTTCCCAGGAAAAAAAAATAAGGGCATTGAAGGATACTTTATACTGAAACAACTTATCAAAAAATAATTTTAGAAAAAAATACTCAGATGTTTAGATATGAATGAAAATCCACAGATCTAAAGAGAGATTATCTTGGTCGATGTGATATAAATTAGTGCTAATATAAGAAATCAATCCACACTATAACATGAAACAACAATCTAGATCCGTAGAGCCATGAACATACATAAGCTACAACCTCCCTAAGAACATGCCAACAATTTAAAAACCTCATAGACAATTGAACCTTACCAATATCTCTCATAATTAAATAAATAAATAATGACAAGGGGTTTGTAGAGGTTAGCTTTGATACCGTGTAGATGATAAAATAATATCACAAATCATGAACTCTTCGATAACACCAAAATCATCTATAAGACATAAAGCATGATTTATTAGATATGATGTACAAATACAGGAGAAAGCTGATACCAAGGCGGCGCCAAGATCTACAGCTCTACAGCCCTTCGACACCAGTTTGCTCACTGATTATAGCACACAGTTCCTTATGAAGCACATGACTTATCCAAGCAATTAACACAATACTCAGAGAAATAACTATTATTATCACGGTAGATATACATTACAGAATACTTCACAATCAGATTACAGACACTTATAGCAGATAGCCTTCGGAGAGCGAAGGTCGGCACTGCATACAAACCAAACCTAGATCAAGCTTCTGGTGAGATCTTATACCAAGATGGCAAGTCTCAGAGCATATGCACTTGATTTACAGACTGCAAATACTAGACATTACAGACTCGATAAACTATATGTCATCAAGCAGTTCTGATGCGTTCATTTAGCACGAAGCCATGATGCAGAGCATACTAAGCCTTTCAGACTTACAGACTCAAACTCAAGAAGCCGAGCGGACTACTTGCTCAAGACTCTAGACACTTGCAGAGCTCACTACTAGCTCGATACAAAGACTCAATGACTCAATGACCCGATGCCTCAAATGAGCTCGGGGGTCTTATTTATACAAATTTTAGCCAGTCACCCGGTAACAAAGAACTGGCACTCACCGGTCAAAAGTAGATCCGGTTACCTAAACCTACACTAAGAGGTCAAAACCGAATCATCCGAGGCGATAGGTGGGGACAACCACTGTCGTTATCTCGTCCCTTAACTGGGCAGAGGCATTACGGGGACCCGGAATCTTCTGTCATGGCCGACAGACTCTCGACAAGGTACAAAGTGGAGCATTAACTGGCCCACGTCAGTTTTATTCCTAAACTATTA
>LPNX010156148.1:4430-23421 GCA_001517045.1 Pseudotsuga menziesii
TTGAAAGATAAACTGTATGTGCCTAATGTGCCTAAGGTTAAGTTGTTAATTCTAGACGAAGTCCATAAAACACCTTACTCAGGACATCCAGGTTACCAAAAGACTGTAACCATGCTAAGAAAATAACATTTTTGGCCTAATATGAAATCTGAGGTAGCGGAATACATAGCCAGATGTTTGGAATGTCAACAAGTGAAAACTAAACACCAACATCTAGCTGGTTTACTACAACCTTTACCTGTTCCCAACTGGAAATGGGAAGTAATTAGCTTAGATTTTATTACTGGACTGCCCAGAAATCAGAATCAAAATGACTCTATTATGGTGGTAGTTGACAAGTTGAGCAAGGCATCACATTTTATTCCTGTCAAAACCACCTATAAGGCCGCCAATATAGCTGATATATTCTTAAAGCATATTTTTCGGTTACATGGAGTTCCGAAAGTTATAATTTCAGATAGGGATCTTAAATTCACAGGAAATTTTTGGAAGTCCTTGTTTAAGGGATTAAATACAACATTGAATTTCAGTACTTCCTTCCATCCCCAGACATATGGATAGACAGAAAGAGTGAATCAGGTGCTGGAGGATTTATTAAGGATGTATGTTAAAGATCAGCCAGGTAAGTGGGAAGACTACTTACATCTAGCAGAGTTTGCATATAATAATAACTATCAGTCATCAGCTAAATATAGTCCATTTGAAGTTTTATATGGACGTAAATGAAACACTCCTATCTCTTGGAATAATCCAGTAGATAGATTGGTGTTAGGACCTGAATTATTGAAGGAAATGGAAGAGATTGTGAAGCAAGTGCAGGAAAATTTGAAGGTGGCACAGGATCGGCAAAAGAGCCAAGCAGATTTGAAAATAACTCCCAAGGAGTTCCAGGTAGGTGAGCATGTATTTATAAAGGTAAGGCCAAAGAAAATCTCTCTAAGACTGGGGAGTTGTGCAAAGTTAGCACCATGTTACTGTGGTCCGTTTGGAATTTTATCTAGAATTGGTCAGGTTGCATATCAACTAGCATTACCACCTAATTTGAAAGTGCATAATGTTTTTCATATCTCTGTTTTGAAAAAGTATGTTCATGATGCTACTCATGTGGTTGATTGGAATGTGGTACAGGTAGAACCAGAAGGATAAATTCTGGTGGAATCAGATTGTATCCTCGGGAGGAGGGAAATTACGCTGAGGAACCGCACCATTGGACAGGTGAAGGTGCAATGGAAGCACCTTAGTCTTGAAGAGGCTACTTGGGAATTGGAAACTAAGATGCAGGAAGCATACCCAAATCTATTCCAGGAGATTGCAGAGGATGAAGAATAAGTAACATCAAGGACAATGTTACATTTTAAGGGGGTGTGTATGTCACATACCCCAATTTTGTAAAATAATGTTAATTATTTTAATTTGATTTCCTAAGACATTATGTTAAATTTAATGCTAGGTAGGAACTGATGACTCAACAGAGTCAAAAGAAGTGGAATGTAATTCTGAATATTTTATTATTAATAAATAAAATGTGGAGACAACAACATGGGAGAGCTGTTAATAAGAGGTTACTGGTCAAACTGGTGGAAGGAACTAGGTGGAGGGAAAAAGACAAGTGGCAACATCCTCAAACACTTGCTATGTTGTAGGTGGCAACTTCCCTACATTTGGGGTCATGATCCCCCAAGAAAGTGGGATCAGAGCAGGTGGCTCAATAAATGACAACTAACCCAAAAAGACCTAGGCAATCTTTTAAAAGTACCCAATGAATAGAGCTGAGGTTGCTCAGATATTTTCCAGAGAAGAATCATTCAGGAGGAATGCTATTCAGGAAATTCATTGGGGAAAAAGGAAAAAACAATAAAGAAAGTGTTTTGAGAGAAAATCTACAGTAACTTGGTCTGTTATAGCTTGCTAGTTGGGAGAACTTACTGATAAGTTCAGGGTTGGTATTAAGTCTGAAGACTGGTATTTGATTATCGCTGCACCTAGTTCCAGCCAGGGAGACCAGAGCAAGCTCGGGGGTCCTAAGGAGTCGTTGTTTGAGCGCTCTCTAGGAGTTGGTAGGGAGGAACAACATCCCATTGTTGTTGTTGTCCAAGCTCCAGAACAGGTTCTGTCATCTAATAGTCTTTGTTTTAATTACTGTGTATGATTGAATGTTATGTTTGTAGCTTATGATGTAAATATTTAGATGGTTTAGTAATGAAGTTGTTTTTAGTTTGTTAGTAATAGAATCTTTTGATGAAAAACAAAACCCCTCCTGTGTTTTTCCTCATCTGGAGTGACCAGACCGTACTCCAGCACAGGGGTAAAATTATAAGTAAAGATAGTATGATGGAAATGCAGAATAGAATGTTAATGGGTTTATAGGACTTTTCCTTTTATTTTTGTTGTCAGAAGAAATATCTTTTATACCAGCAGTAACGTATAACCTGAACTGAAACTGTCAGTTTACTAGAAACCGAGATAGAAGATATGTTATTTACCGACAGTAGTATAAATGAGTAAATAAAACCATTTTGATACAGTAGTTACTTTTAGTAATCTCATTGTTTGTTTGCATTCAAGAAAATAGTATTATAGTTAACTAGAGTAGGATTAAGTTAAATAAAGAAGCTTTACAATCTACTTCCTTCCACTTTTTTTTAACTACTGCTTGTGTAATAACTACAATTGAAAGAAAGAAAGAATAGCTAGAATCTTGCTTTATTTCCACAGATAATTTAGTTAGTAGCAGAATTTACTTATGGAAGGTAATATATGTTATTCATTCTTTTTTGTTCCATCTAACTATGCATAAACAAAAGCTACAACTGCTAACCTTTATATTTTTTTTAGATATTAACAGTGTAGAACATAATTAGTTCTTTTACATTTATTTTATAAATATTAATTTGTAGCATAATCAAGACAACATAAAATACAGAGAATACTTATGTAAAGTATAGTATAGTAAGTGTAATAACACAGAACCAAAATACTACTTTATATTAAAGATTATAAATAGACAAAGAATAAGAGTAAATAATATATTCTTATAAGAATAGTATAATATGAGGATAAACAATGTTTTATTCCATTATAATGCACAGTAAACAAATATAATCCTTGTACTCAAGCTGTATCCGGTAGATACATAATTAATACAGTAAAAACATGGAGTCATTATACCTTCAAAGGTTAAAATAAATTATATAACAATCTTGTTAAAATTCTTTGTAATAAAATAAATTATTATGAAAAAAACCCTGTACAGTAATCCTAATATATTAGAATATTAAAATATATATATCATTACGAGTAAAAATCAAGTACTTTGTTATACAGGAAGCTATTCACCGAGTGACAGAATGCTCAACTGATTGAGCTGAACAATTACTTTAAAACACAACTAAAAATCCCCTGTCATCAATACCAGTAGAATCAAATCTATTTCCATAACATCTGGAAAAGAAGAACAGTTTAATGCTTTACCTCGATAAACTTTGAAGACTGACTAGCATGTATATCCTTCTACTGAATTTAATAATGAGCGAAGAATTTATATTGAATACTTTAGAATTTTTTATAAGCAGCACCCGAATCTCTTACCTGTAAATCTGTAAGAGAAGGAAAACTTCTGCGTTAGCTCGAAAGCTAAGTAAGCCCAGTTTTTCATGACAGTTCCACCTTGTGGTCGCAAGAAGAAAACAAATCAGTAACTGAAAAGAAACTGTTCTACAAAGATAAACATAATCAAAGGATAACATAGATAATGAATTCGGTAACATATAAATAATTAAACAATTAGTGACTGCACTTTTGAAATTTATCTGTATTTTGAAAATTTTAAATTTTTCAGAAAATTTGGGGTTTTTACAAGAGTTCTAGCGAGGCAAAGTTCCAGTCGGGGAAGAGTTCCAATGGGGCGGAGTTCTAGTTGGGGTAGAATTCCACTGAGGGTAGAGTTATAGCTAGGGCGGATTTCTAGCCGAGGCATAGTTCTAGCCATGGCATAGTTCGAATCGAGGTCGGGTTCCTGTGAGGGAAGAGTTTGTTTCGATAAAGTTCATGCATTGTCCATGCAATTGGACTAAATCAACATGTGTCGTTTGAATGGTTATTGGTTGAGAGCTACAACTCGTAATAAAATGTAATTCGAGACTCGAATCAATAAAATATTGATTGAGTTGGGTTTTTTGCATAGGTATTCAGCTAAGACACCCCTCACCGATCTAGTTCGATGTCCCCAAGCTTGCTTTACTTAGCGATTTGAGAAGTTGTGGTTTCGTTCAATGAAACCCAATGCAAATTTTGCATCGAGGAGTGAAATTCATGAAACTCTTCCATGAGATATCATGGATGTCTTCATCGCATCCACCTAGCCTCTACACACTTGCTTGAAGCTGTAGAACTCAAGTATGTTGCTCAGTTTTTGTTCTACACATCTGGACCAAATTAACATGTGTCCTTGAATGACTCTTGGATGTAATTGAAAACTTTCCATAAAATGTAATTAAGGACTCAGATATACAAAATGTCAATTTTGTTGGGTCCAGGACATAAGGATTCAAGGAAGACACCCCTCGCCCATCCAATTCCATGGCCTGAATCTTGATTTACCTATCGATTTGAGAAGCTAGGGTTTTGTTCAATGAGACCCAATTGAATTTAGGCATTGGGGGGTCAAATTCATGAAAATATAGAGAGCCCGAAGATGGATGCATTACATCCACCAAGCCTATACACACTTCTGGAAGTTTCAAAACTCAATTCTTACTTCTTAGTTCTATATCTAGGCAGGGTTCCTATGAGGGAAGAGTTCCTTCCTATAAAGTTCATGCATTGTTGAATGTACTTCCTATAGAGTTATTGACCTAACATATATTTAGATATTTGGATTCTTAAGGAGGCAAAGTTCCATGTAGGGGAAAGGTTCTAGTCAGGGCAGAGTTCTAGCGGGGCAAATTTCCACTCATGGCAGAGTTCCAGCCGAGGCAGAGTTCCAAGTCGGGGCAGAGATCCAGCCGATGCAGAGTTCCAGGTCGGGGTGGAGATCCAGCCCGGGAAGAGTTCCAGCCAAGGCAAAGTTCCAGCTGAGGCATAGTTCTAGCCCAGGCATAGTTCTAGCTGGAGCACAGTTCCATTAGGGCATTCATACCACTGAGGTGAAATATCTGATTATTTTGATTCATTCGTGTGGCATGGGTCTCCCACTACGAGACACTATACTCTCAACCTTAAGTGAAAATTTTATGAGGTATTATATTAGTGTACACAACCTTCCCAAATTGGATGAATGAGGAGGATAGTATCACAATGATAGTAGCGTTTACTATGAATGTACTCAAGAGAGCCATCCATAAACTACAAGTGGAAAAATTCCCAAGATCTAATGGATTCCATGTAGAATTTTTTTCAAGGTTTCTAGGAAGTCATTCAATAATTGGTTGATAAAATAAGCTCATTGGAAATGGCTAAAACAACTGTTGCATTGATAGCACAACTAGATGAATCCTATGAAGAAAGAAAAATATTGAAGGTCAAGGATTTCATAGAAAAAGGATTGAGGTCAGCCCTCCTACCATCATAATATTAGATGTGGGATACTTAGACACTCTTGGGATAAAACATAAAATAATATAGTTTCTAGAGGAGTGGAAGATTGCAAGGCTAAGCATAAGGAGGTTACAAAATAAGCCACTAGCTCATAAGCATGGTAGATAAGACGAAATAAGATTGGAACAAGTAGGGCTAGAATCCAAATGATGCATTGAAAAACCTAGCAAATGTAAAAGTATAATTGGCCAACATTTATGACATGCACACATGGTAGGAAAAGAATGAATATACCCTGGAACATATCAAAATGAAAAATAATATGGAGGCCATTAAGAATAACATATGGGAAGTGTTAATGAATATATTACCAAAATCATAAATAACTTGTGCTATTACATTGAATTTTAAAAAATCTATGCACAAGTTAGGAAATATTAGATGAGGTGAAGGATGACTTTGAACACTCAGGTAGTTATTGTTGTCATCAAGGTTATTGATGTTTAAAATCCACAACAAAGCTTAGGTCCCAAACCTAAATCCACAACAAAGCTTAGGTTTCAAACATAAATCTAATATGCACCCAAGTTCCATTTTAGAGGTGAAATGTGTTTAGGGGAAATAAGTAAAGCAAACACATAGGACAAGAGAAAATATGAGAGAATTAAAGGGAATATACATGAGAGAAAATAACAAGTATATACTAATAGGTTTACAAATAAGGCACTTACATCCTCTTCGATCAGTTCTATGTTTATATGGGAAAAGATATTTCAAAAAAATGTTATATTGATATTATCACAATGTTATTATGTATTCAGAAATAACCATTTGAGAGTTATCCTATTGCATTCGTTAAACTAACTCTAAATCCCATAGCTCTTAGTGTTGAGAGGTTTGCAACATGAGTTTTTTTCTATCTTGGTAATGAGTTGTAACGTGAAATTATTAGGTGAAAATGGTACATAAATAATGCATACGCATTAGGTTCAATTGTGATTTCTTTCAACCCACTGCCTTCGGTTCAGGCAGACCAAACATATCACATAGTTTTACAACATAAAAAATAGATATAAAACCTGCAACTATAAATAAAATTGTACCAAAAAAATCCTGCAGCTTAACCGCTATTTACATTATGGTTGTGTCTTACTATAAAATGCCATAACATCAAAATTTAACAAACTAGTAAGCCCTGCATATTTCATTCAAATTGTTGGACTTCACCCAAAACAGAGTTCTTCAATGCAAAATAATGTTTATTTTTCATCTCTTTGGACCTTTGGGTTAACGTTTACTTGTTAAACCTATCACATTTAACTAATTTCTCATCTCTCCTCGTTCATTTTTATGGAAATTGTTTATTTTCCATTATATTTTTTGTGTCAAGTTATTGTGTTGGAATTTTTTTAAGTATAATTATTCTCATAGTTGTTTTGAGAGTGCAATTTGCTAACCTGATTTGCTTTCGTGTATAAATATGTTGTCATGTAATGAGACCATGAATCTGTTAATTCAGAATTTGAGCAGCAACTTTTCTCAAGCAGGAAGCTTGGTCTAATAAATGAAATAAACACCCACGCACTTAGGATAGGTTTGTAGAGAAGGGACGAAGCCACCATCCACCGGTTTCGTTAAATAAGCCACCACAGTCTTCGCCCTTCCTTGCTACAATGCTGTCGAGTAATGGATTCATAGTCCACCATATGAATCGATGGCTGAGAAAGAAGACGCTGCCACACACAAGAAATGATTAAGTCGCTGAAAGAAATCCTAAATCCAAGCTTGAAACAAGGGTACAGGGGTTTGGTTTATTTTTTCTCTCCCTCCTCTAGTCTTTTAGCTGAGCTCACCCTCTGTATAGTATCTACTATGACGTTTCAGTCTGAGCTTTCCCCTCCTCAAATATGATCTGAACTCACTAAAAAGAAACAGGGGTCTGTTTGCTGAAATAGGGGTACAAGGAGTTTGGTGTCAAAATAATTTCAAAACCGTGGTTGGTAATGCATTAATTTGTATAGTCAATTCTTTGTTTTCGGTATCGATGCTGGGTTAGCCGGATCTTTCTTTATCAACAAACTATGGACGGGGTCCTGTATCTGGCAAACGGTAGACGGGGTTAAAGGGGTCTGTTTGGAAGACGATGGATGAGGTTGAAGGTGGTCAGTTTGACAACGGGACAGGGCAATTTGAGGGCCCCATATCCCCTCCATACCGACTTGCAACTCTGTCATGTACGAATCTAGAACCTGTAGCTGTCACGTATGGTTGCATTAAGAATTTGATGGAGCTTGCCATTGATGCATATTAGAATCCCGCATGATGGTGGATGGCATTTATTGGCCGCATGATGCATTGATCCATCTGGCCCGGCCCTTCCCTCCTTGTCACCATCGTTCATCGGGATGCCCTGCAGCAGGTGCATTAAACACTCTTATGTGGGGTGCATATTGGTTGCCAAAAGATTGAGTCACCTTAATAATCGTAGTATAACCCGTGAGGTCATACGTCACGACTTCATAGTTGTCGATTCATCAATATTAACGAAGGAAGTGGCTACATCATCAAGTCAAACGTTGGGTTTACATAAAAGGCTTAATTATCAAAGGTATTTAAGTAGAAGTTTTATTTGATTCACCAGAAGGAAGAACTATTTAATCATTTTAATCCTAGGTGGTATATTGGAATATTTAAAATACTACTTTTTAAAAAGTTGCCCAAGTTCCAACTTAAGTTATAACGAATCTTTTTTATAAGTGAAGTAAAGTGAAGTGTAAGTTATAAGGAATCTCTTTTAAAAGTGATTAAACAAAAAGAAAAAAAGATTCTCAATAAAGTAGAGAGATCTTAATGGAAGGAAAGGATAACTTACAAAGTAAAAGGTATATAAGTAAAGTGGAAAAAAATAGACAATAAAGTATAAAAGACATATTAGAAGGAAGATTAGCTAAAATTGTGATGACACAAGAAAATGGAGTCTCAAGGCGAAAAACAAGGAAGATTTCCAAGCAATTTAAAAACTTATGTCTCGGTGTTATTTCAAATAAAATGAATAATTAGAGGGAAATACATTACTATTTCTATTGCTCTAGACGAACGAAATATTTATATTAGTGATGAATTTTCTATTCGGTTAGTAATTCTAGAGTCAAATATAGGTGAAAGGTTAGACCTTTGGAATAAAACAGAATATGCAATAAGCGATTTACAATGGGACATTGGAGATTATACCAACGTCTCACAATTTATATTTAAATCCTTGTAGAGTAGTGACCTAATCTTGGGATTACCGTGGTTAGAAACATTGGGAAATTTTATCTTAAATGTTGAAAAGAAGTTTATGACATTTCCCTACAAAAAGAAGAAAATCACATTGCAGGACATTAACATGAAGTCAAAATCAGAAGTCGTGTCATCTGAAGACTTCAGAGAAATATCAAGGTGATGTCGCAAGGAGATGAGAAATCAATACAGACGATACACAAGGATTTCGACAAGGTTATTACAAGTAAAGAAGAAGAGATCTCTCGTTTAAGAGATTATAATAAGAAATTACTTCCACAAATCAAGAAGGCAAAAGATAAAGTTCAATGCAGTCAAAAGTTAGAAGAGAATATTCAAGCCCTCCAACAAAAAATGCTGGGAAGGGACGAAGAAATTCCACCATGAAGAAGGTTAATTAAGAACTAGAAGAACGAATCAAGAAGTTAAAAAAGGACAAACAATTGCAAGACGAAAGGTTTGAGGAGATTCATAATAATAATAATCTATTAGAGAACAAATTAGCTCAAATCCATAAGGGAGCATCCAGAATATCCAAAAAACTAATTGCAGTTGAAGAAGAAGAAGCAAATACAAATTCAGTTCCCATCACCATTCAAAAGGAAGTCAATCTAATAGAAAAACAAGCAACAAGAGATCCTTACCAACACCCAAACTACAAAAAACATTTTGACCAATGACAGGGTCAAAATGAACATAAACAAAGTGGTTATAAATTCAAAAGAAAAAGAACAAAAAATATACAACCTGAGTAGAAAACGGGAAGATTTATCCAACAAGACGATCAACAATCACCTGCAATGAAAATAGATCTCGGATGTACCAAATCATAGACAATGCAACATTTTTTCCTTGTTATTCGTAACTCGTATTGTCTCATTTCATCAAGTGCCGCAAGTACTAAAATAAATGATAAAAAAATGACATTACAAGCAAGAAATCAGACGTAATCTTTGTCTTCAATAAAACTTTGAGAACAAATCTTCCCTTAAGGGGATGACAATGTAATGAACAACATACATACATACATACATACATACATACATACATACATACATACATACATACATACATACATACATACATACATACATATATATATATATATATATAATAATAATAATAATAATAATAATAATAATAATAATAAATATTAATAATTAAATAAACTAAATACTTAATGAAGAGACACCTTGATGAAAGGTTATGCCTCTTCACGAAAGGGCACCCAACATGGGTATTTATACAAGCAAACACTCTCATTGTAAATCGTCATTTATCTCATCAATCATATATTATATTACTTTTCCTTTCATGGATTATCTGTGTTACTTGCACTAGGCATTTGTATAAGAACGATTTTGTCGTTCCCAAAATGATTTTGTCATTTCAGTGATCCTTCGCCTCCTCTTCGTAAGAGAATTAGACACTTTATGCGGCTCCTTGTCCATAGGGGTTCCCACATAGATCTTACCATGAGTACTACTTCATAATCCCCGGAGTTCCCTCTGTCCCCGTTGTCTAGAATAGGGGGAGGAGCCTTTGAGGTTCCTCCTTCATCTACTATGTGTATTTCCGAGACTCTAGTTTATACCGACCATTGTGGGGTTGGTCCTTCCCATACTACATGACCACAGTTGTCAGACTTCACAGCTATCCATTGAAAGTTTTCCTCAAGAAAATTGAGTGTTGAGACTCAGTCAGTTCCCTCTACCTAAGGTCCTTTTACGTTTAGCATTCCAAACATCACTACTAGTACTCCATCACCCATCCCAGGTTTTAGTATGGACCCCGGTGTTGGACTAGGGGGCACGTCAACCCCTTACCTTGCACATCAATTCAGATGTGGTCATATTCCTCCTTCTACTTCATTTGTCAGGGGATGTCCACTTCCTTCATTTGGTCTTCACACTAGTGTTCATTCAGTTGGGGTGGTAGTGAATACATGCACATTGGGTCTACAACTTACATTCCTTCATTTGTCCCATCATCCATTGCACTGATTCCATTGAATGCTTTTCTCATGATCAATCCTCCCTTTATCCTATAGTTTGAACTCTCTACTAACTATGCGCAACTATTTTTTGACTAATTTCATTGCGTAGGGTCCATTTTTGTGCGCTCTAACTGAGTTTTGGCTTTTTCATGCCTATGGCATGCATAAAAATGAAATGGAATATAGGATATGACCACTTTCTGCATGCATTATGCATTATCCTATGACTATGCCACATTAAATATAGGTAGGGACCCTCTTCTTAATGTCACATAACCATGTTAGTGCTACTAGAAGTGACATTACGTAAGTGGTAGAGCTTTCCTAATCATGGGTGACCTAGTTAGATCTTGCTTTGTCATTCGGTGTCCATGTTTAGCATCCCCCCTTTAGGTCTAGGAGTCCCTTATAGTCTCTCCATGCCTTTGAACAAGAACCTTATGCTCTTATTTACATTTTATGTTGGCCATATCGTATAGGGACTCCCATTTTGTCAAGTTGTAATTGCATTGCATGAACATGCATCCGCTTGCCGTATTGAGCTTAGAGTCGGTTCCTTGCTTCACTTTTATAAGCCATATATCCCAATCTTGTATCAATTCTAGCCAAGCAAAGCCTATCAGTTACCTTTTGCAGCTTGAGTATCCCATACCCGGAGGAGACATCCCCTCGAGTGTCCTTATCCCACATAGGCTTCCTTGCATTGAGCATAGGTATGTTCCACTGCTTGGAACTAGTTTTCTTTCTCACGACACTCATTTACCCCTTGTTGTACTATAATCAATTTTACTCTTTTTCAATATTCTTAACATGAAAAAGAACAAAAAAATCATGAAACATAAAAATCCGAACGTGAAATGATATTGTATCACCTTGGCAACTGTCGTGTCGCCTTCGAACAAAGCATAGTCCATGAGTCTATTCATCATTGGTTGGGTTTTTAGTACGAACTTAGGAGTTGTACTCATTATTTAGAGCTTTCTCCACCAACTGGTTATGCTTCCAGTCACTATGGAGCCTCTGTTGATGTCTCCTATGTCACAGAGTTGTCCTCGTTTGCACTTTGAGTGTATGTTTCCTAAGTGTCTCCATTTCCCTTATGCTCTTGTTCAAAAGAAGTCTTTAACCCAAGTCATCCATTCCTCAGTTATGTTGACTCCTCATGTCAACCATTCCCAATACATTGGTTATATTTCCATGCACATCGTGTTCGTCCGATTTCTTCTAAATTATCCAACATTTTTGAGTACCTCATGTTCGTTGATGGGGATGCCTTAATTCCCTCCTTCCAACGGATTTCATTCCATCAACTTTAGATCATTTATTTTGGAATCAGATCTAGAGTCCATTGAGTGCCGTGAGGATTGTAGTCATCAGTGGTAGGTTCTCTCCCCATCGACAAATTTGGGAATACATAAATATCCCCTGATCAATGGATTTTTTCAACTATTCAACCTCAACACATATATTTACACTTGATTGAATGCACTCTGTACCTTGATTCCCATTATCATTATCGATGGGATGTATCGCATATGTTAACGGTATACATCAATGACCAGTAATTAGACAATGGTCCATCATGTTCAACACCAAGACCAATATTCACGTGATGGGACATGTACTAATGACAGTTTGTGTATAAGACCTAGAGTTTGGCAGCACATCATATATGTTACTTCCTTGATCGTGACTGTATTTATGAGATTTCAATTCTCATGCCAGAATTCAGTGTACCTTCTTATGTACCAGATGTATTCATTTAGTATAGAGAGAATACTTCATTGTGTATTGTACACGGAGATGAGAACTCATGAAATATGTCTATTATGCCTATTCATGGCCATTGTACTGATAGGTATCTGGGACTGCTATGTATACTTCATATCTGCAATCATATGTAGAGACTTATCATTGTATTATGCTGATGAGTGGCTGGTTTTTCCACCTGGTTCTTCACTACTCTACTCTTGGGAATATTATAATGTGTTTCATCCATCATGTACCCCTCTGGCCTCACACATTAGGGGGCATATGTTATAGCGTGATTTGCCACACCTGATACATCATGCTTTGATGGCCTTTCCTCATCCCTATGCAGACTCACTATATCCCATTTACTCACCATAGCCCTGATGCTCTAGTTTAACCCTATAAAAAACTCTTTTTAAAGATACACGAGGGCCATAAGTCTACAACTTGCATATACGCAGCTTGCACCACTGTCACCCGCATACATCAGTTTTTATGCTAAAAAATAAAAAATATTTGGATTTTTCCCCTTCAAGTAACAAACGAATTGATCCTTGGCCTCCCACGTGTTGGGAAACACTCTGATTCGACCCTTCATTTCCGATTGAGGGGATATATATTGAGCTATTGTGAAGCATTGGAGAAGGAGAATTTTAAAGAGTAAAGATATTATAGCGAAATTTTTCTCCATTCTAGTATGCTTGAATCTACATCCATTTGTCGTTGAGGAAGCCATTAGTGCTCTTTCCCAATATTTCCCTTGTCTTGGTGAGCTTTCCATTGCATGGAGGATTGAAGTGGTGGAGGCCCGGGTGGAGGGACTCAGTTTCTCGGTTCTGATGAGGTGTCGACAGAGGTTGTCATTTCTATCTTTGTTTACATTAATATAAATATCCATTTCTCGTTCAATTTCATGTGTAATTATGAATATTTGTATCTATAGATGTAATTACTTTGTATATATGTTTAAATTGAATATGCTATATTAGACACTAATATATTATATATCATGCTTGTATATCTCTTTGTTGTTGAGGATGAAGTGTAGGGACAAGTTTTGATTGAGAACTCAACGAGGATCTTCTTCGAATGTTCGGTTGAGGTATAGTTCTTATCCATTAGTGTTTAGTTACTTTTATGTATCTAGCATGTTGGAGAATGGATTGATTTCTAGTGTCATACTGTTTGTTGTGGTCCACCCCAAGCCATAGGAATTTTTTATCTATAACAACACCCATCTTTTCATGCCATTCTTACTTGTTCTTCTGCCATCAAATATTCCAATGAGAATAGTCTCAACAAACCTTACTACCTCGTTCATTATGAAATTATCACCGAGAACAAAGTTTATATATTTTTCTTTCCTGTTGAGGCATATTTTCCTTCCGTTATCGGTTGAATCTTCCAATAGAAGATGACCCTTTTCCTCAATATGAATGCAAAATACTACTACTTGGAATTTCCTTTGGTTCCCTGACCCGTTCTCCAGAAATATCAAGAATACAAAGTCTCTTCGCAATAAACCCCTCATCAAATATGCCATATTCCTTGATCTAAAGGAGGTTTCCCTACACCCTACCACTGACAACTAGTTCATTCAATAAATCCAAATGGCTATCTGTAACTGTAACAAGAATAAGTGTATCATCAACACTAAAATCTGGACAAATTTTTTAAATGCTGATATCTTCCCACTTCCAAGAAAAATTTGGTAGGAGAAAGCGAGATATATTTTCTATCCTGGTTCACATTAACGTGTTTTTATAAATTTTTTTCCCGTACTTCACCTCTTACCTCCTCCTACATCAGATGCCTCCCATTGTCAGGCCTATGATCCAAACTCCTTCCAAACGGTGACGAAATTCTTCCAATCATTTTAGTTTGGTGCAATCATTCTTTCATCTTTCGCCTTATATATATATATATATAATTAAAATATTTACTTTATTTTATTTTATGAGTACTATAAGAAAATTTATCATATTATATTCAAAAGTAATTTATTGGTTTTATTTTAGACATTTTCAATTTAACTTAACCATAGTACATACATTGTAGTGCAAGTGGCGAGTTGTAAATATAACTCCCCAACAAAATGACTAAATCATAATATTTTATTATATCTATTAGGAGGCCTGCACGATCATACCTCATCCTTCCATACTTTAACCCATCCTTTGTCATTATGAATCCACCATTCCCACGAATTTGGTTCCCATATCCTTGTACCTTTTGATAATCATCGACAACCATGGCACAATTGGAATCATTGTTGGCAAGGGGTTGGAGATAGGTGAGTTACGCAGCATCTAGGATGTTGCGCATACTCATGAGGCATCGCGCAAGGCAAAAATAGCGCAACAGGAGGAAAATAGTCCACTTTTTATATATTTTTATGTCATGTTTGTACTCATTGACCATTTCTTCAGAATATTGGTTCTTAGTGGTTAAATTTGTTAGAATAATCAACCCATAGTTACCTACCTTAGACATTAATTTTAATTATTTTTGTCTTATTACCTAGTTACCTAGTTTCCATTCTATGCTAGTTGCCTTCTACAAGTCCTAGAAGTCAACACATGCTAAAACTGAGTCATGGAGTGCTTGGGAAACATCTTGTAAACCCAATTTAGCATGTATGCTTTATTCCATATCCTCCAAAGTGCATATTTGATTTTTCTGAAAAGTTGCCTTGTTTTATTCTGATTTAAGGAAAAAGGAAAATCTAGACTAGGTGTAGTTGAATTGTTTTTTGCCCACATCCTCCTCCTTCTGTTTCTCCAAATAAAAGCATGTATGAGTTGTATTTCCATCCCTCTTTATATTTCCCACTTGAATTAGCAAATTCATTAGCATCTTCATAGATTTGGAAACTGCTTTATGCACCCATGGGGGATTTGACTAGATTTAGTAAGCCTACTTTTTGACTATTTCGAATGGAATCTTTATGCATTCGATTCTCTCATGTAATGATATATTTATGTATCCTATTATTTCACAAGGTTGTCTATTGTACACTTATTGAATACAGATTAGTGTTATGCTCCAATTTCAGTCTCCTTTGGTGTGAATTTTACATGTTTGATTAGCAATTTTGTGAGTGTAATTGTTCTATCTCTTGGGTTCAATTTCCACATGGTATCAAAGCCTTTGTAGATCAATTTCTCTCCTTCCTTATTGCTATTGCAGGTTCGACATCTTGACTGGGAGCGCATTCTGCTGACTCGAGGGCATAGTTTCTAAGCTATAGACCAATCTCAGAAGATCATCTTGACTCCATTCAATTTCTTTGAGTGGAAATATGAGATCAAGATATTGTTGAGAGTGAAAGGTCTCTACAGGGTGACTATGGAAACTAAGGAATATCCCAATGCAGTTTCAGAGAAAATTAAATGGTACAATAGGAGGGATGAGGCCTATGGTATTTTGTGTCTAAGCATTTCAAGAGACCTCCTCTTCCATATTGATGGATTGGAATCACCTAATGAAGTGTGGGAGAATCTAGAAGAGCTTTTTGGAAATATAGATGAGATGAGAGGACATCAAATTGAGAATGAGCTGATCTCCTTGAGTCCCAGTAGCTTCGAATCATTGCAACTCTACTTTTCCAAGTTTAAGGCCCTTGTTTTGCAGTTGAAATAGTGTGGGATCGAAAATAAGGAAGAGAAACTAGTTTTGGCCATACTCTCTAAGCTTGCTACTAAATATTCAGTGTTTTTTTTTACTTTCCATGCCACCAAGTTGACAGCTCGAGCCTAGAAAATTCCTAAGCTTATAGAGTTCATGGAATCCCTCACACAAGAGAAAGATATGCTGGTGATGATGGGCACCATCAAACCTTCCAAAGACCAAGATTTGGTTGCTGGAGATTCAAGGGTGGATTCAAAAAGCAAGAAAAAAGCTTAAAAGCCACCTAAGAAAAATAAGGACAAGAACAAGTCTCAAGAGGAGCCCCAAGGTTCCAAGAACAACTCCAAGAAGAATAAGAACAAAGGAGAAATGAGCAAGTGCACATACTGCAGTAAGGGCTATCATCTTGAGAGCTCTTGTATGAAGAAGCAAATTGACATGTTGACCCAACTCCTGGAGAAGAATAACATCTCCCTTCCTGATTTATCAAAGAAGAGGGAAGGAGGATCAAATTCAGAGGACAGAGAGAGAGTACATGCCTTGGTTGCTGGCACATCAACCTCACGTAGCTTCGTCATAGACTCTGGAGCTTCTAGACATATGGTTTCAACAAAAGAGACATTCTCCTCTCTTGACATGTCAAAAGGTCCACCAATAGTTTTGGGAGATGACTCTCTCACTGACAATTTGGGGAAGGGAAGGATTGATCTTGACCATGGTAAGTTCAATAATGTGTTGTATGTTCCAGGTCTTGCCTCTAATCTCTTGTCAGTGTATCAGATGACTCATACCGGGTCTCCAAATAAGGTCATCTTCTCCCCTGATGATTTTGAAATCACTGAGATTTTGAATGGTAAATTCATAGCAAAAGATGTTGTAGATCACACTTCGAAGGTATACAAGTTTTCTTATTTTCTACCCTACTCAAACTCCTCTACTCTTCTGATTCATGCTAATGAAGCAAGCAAGATTTGGCATGAAATATTTGGCCATATTAACTACAAGTATCTTTCTGATTTGAGTGAAAAAGATATGGTCATAGGGTTACCAAAGATAAAGTTTTCTAAGGGAGTCTGTCAAGGTTGTATCCTAGGAAAACACCCAGAGCACAAGTATGAGAAAGCTAGTCATGAGAGAACCTCTGCACCTCTTGAGCTGATCCAAAGTGACATTGCTGGTACATTCCCTCATATGTCCATGAGTCAAGACAAATATTCATTGACCTTCATAGATGACTTTTCCAGGAATTGTTGGGTTTACTTCCTAAAGCATAAGTATGAAGTTTTTGATCTCTTCAAAGTCTTTATAGCCTTGGTTGAAAACCAGTTTGGGAGGAAACTCAAGATCCTAAAATATGACAATGGTGGTGATTATGTCAATTCTGAGTTCATTTAGTATTGTAAAGATGCAGGTATTCAGATGCAACATTCAATCCCTTACACATCATAGCAAAATGGTGTTGCTGAGAGAAAGAATAGATCACTGAAGGAGATGGCAACTTGCATGATGGAGGCTAAGAATTTGCCACCAAAGTTTTGGGTCAAAGCTATAAAATATGCATCCTAAATCCAAAATAGGGTGCCTCATAAGAATCTTGAGGGTATGAATCCTTTCGAAGCTTGGAGTGGGCACAAGCCAAATGTGACCCATTTCAGGATTTTTGGCTCAAAGGCTTGGGTTAGAATTCCAACTGAAAAGAGGAAGGCTTTGCAGCCCCAAATCCAAGAGTGCCTATTTTTTGGGTATTATGAAGATTCAAAAGGGTACAATCTGATCAACTTTATCACTAACAAAGCTTTCATTGAAAGAAGTGTTCATTTCCAAGAAGAGCCTTTAGTAGCAGTTGAAGTTGGAGAGTCTTCTTCACCACCAGATCCATTGATTGTAAGTGGAGAGACTAATGAGTTTGCTGATTCTGATATGTCTGATAATTATAATTTGATTGTAGATCCTAACAGTCCTACAATACCAAAATGGGAAGCAAATACCATTCATGCAGTCGGGGAACTAGCTGGAAATCCTAGTGACACTAGGAGGACTAGATCTCAATTTGAGAGTGCCCTTTGTGTGAAATATCCTCTATTTTCTGAGAAGTGCTATATGATGGTTGAATTAGATCCAAAAACATATGAATATGCAGCACATGATGCAATATTTCAAACAACCATGAAAGAAGAATTCAACTCGCTTCAGAAGAACAACACTTGGGAACTGGTTGATCTTCCCCCAGGGAGGAAGCTAGTTCAATGTAAGTGGGTTTTCAAGACTAAGTTTGATACTGATGGTTCACCTTTGAAATATAAGGCAATATTGGTAGCCAAGGGCTACTCACAAGTACATGGTATTGACTACAATGAAACCTTTGCACCAGTGGCAAAGATGGACTCCATAAGGCTAGCTCTAGCCATTGCATCTTTGAAGCAATGGGAGGTACATCACATGGATGTGAAGTGAGATTTCCTAAATGGAGATCTCACTAAAGAGATTTACATGCAGCAACCTGAAGGATTTGTTTCTAATCCATCTTTAGTGTGCAGGTTAAAGAAATCATTGTATGGGCTCAAACAAGCCCCCAGGCTTGGTATGCCAAGATTGATGGCTTTTTTCTATCACTAAGTTTTGTTCGATGCAAATATGATCCTAATGTATATTTGAAGCTAATTCATGGTTCTTTGATGATTATTGTCTTGTATTTGTATGACCTTCTGATTACAGGAAGTTCAAATAAAGAGATTGCCTCCTTGAAGGATGCAATGAACCATGCATTTTCTATGACAGATTTGGGATTGTTGAGCC
>LPNX010156148.1:23555-46485 GCA_001517045.1 Pseudotsuga menziesii
TTAGTAAAAGTATGCTTTGGATTTTCTGAACAAGTTCAACATGAAAGATTGCAAGCCAATCAAGACTCCCTTCCTTTCAGGAGTTAAGCTTGAAGAAGCAGGTTCTTCTCCTATGGTAAATAATACACTGTATATGTAGTTGATTGGGTGTTTGCTTTATCTTACACACACTCAACCAGATCAATATTATGCAGTTAGTGTGGCTTCAAGATACATGGATCAGCCTCATGAGATCCACTGGAGAGCAGCCAAAAGGATCCTAAACTTTGTTCAAGGAACAAGAAATCATGGGATCTTCTACAAAGCAAAATCTGATCTTGATTTGATTGGGTTTACTTACAGTGATTGTGCAGGTGACAACACAAATAGAAAGTCTACATCAGGATATATGTTCTTGCTTTCAGAAGGACCAATCAGCTGGTCAAGTAATAAGCAGAGTGCCATAGCACTCTCATCTACTGAAGCAGAGTATAGAGGAGTTGTAAATGCAACAGCTCAATGTTTGTGGTTGCAGGGGATACTTGGAGAATGTGGTTTCGAATCAGATTTTTCAACTATTATCTACTGTGATAATCAGAGCACCATTCGAATCCACAATGATCCAGTTCAGAGACAATCAACTAAGCACATTGAGGACCATATGCACTACATCAGACAACTTGTGCATGATGGCACCATTGATCTACTCTTCTGTGCATCTTCAGAACAAGTAGCATACATCTTCACCAAAGTTTTTTGTGAGAAGACCTTCAGCAATCTCAAATCACTATTGGGGATTGCTGATCATGATGTGAAGCATTATTGATGACAAGATTTCCAAAATTTAGTTTTTCCTGTCCATGTTTAAGGGAGGATTTTCCCGCTGGGTTTTTGCCTCTTTCCTTGGTTGTATGGACAAGCAGTATGTAAAGGTTGACTAAGCCTTGTTGCTAGGCCCTATAGTTTTCTGATATTTACTCATAAATTCAGGATGAAGGGGGGGTGTTAGAATAATCAACCCATATTTACCTACCTTAGACATTAATTTTAATTATTTTTGTCTTATTACCTAGTTTCCTAGATTCCATTCTATGCTAGTTGCCTTCTACGAGTCCTAGAAGTCAACACATGATAAAACTGAGTCATGGAGTGATTGGGAAATATCTTGGAAACCCAATTGATCATGTCTTCTTTATTCCAGATCCTCTAAAGTGAATATCTATTTTTTTCTGAAAAGCTACCTTGTTTTATTCTGATTTAAAGCAAATGGAAAATCTAGACTTGGTGTAGTTGAATTGTTTTTTTCCCACATCATCCTCCTTCCTTTTCTACAAATAAAATAATGTATGAGTTGTATTTCCATCCCTCTTTATCTTTCCCACTTAAATTAGCAAAATCTTGAGCATCTTCATAGATTTGGAAACTGCTTTATGCACCTATGGGGGATTTGACTAGATTTAGTAAGCCTACTTTTTGACTATTTAGAATGGAATATTTATGCATTTGATTCTCTCATGTAATGATATATTGCAGTAGCCTATTACTTCACAAGGTTGGCTATTGTACAGTTATTGAATACATATTAGTGTTATGCTCCAATTTCAGTCTCCTTTGGTGTGAATTTTGCATGTTTGATTAGCAATTTTGTGAGTGTAATTGTTCTCTCTTGGGTTCAATTTCCACAAAATTAGTTAGAAGTGGAACTCAAATGTAAAGGCGCAATCCTATATATAGAGTTAGAATTGCAAATTTAAGAGATAGACGAGGATACATGGGACAAATACTGATATCTACTAAGAGAGATTGAATCTTGTGTTATTTTGTGGGGTGATCATTCTCTGGCTATGGAGAAGTACTGTATGTTTTGGAATCTGTTGCATAGAAGTAATATGATATGATGGATTTTTCTTTGAATTTCTATTGTCTTTTATCTCTTTTCTGTTCCTATGTACTGCGATATCAATGATGGATGTTTTATGGATCTGCTTTATGAATGAATTATATGATGCTACGATGAATAAGTAAATGATGCGATCTATTTAGATCCGTGGTTATAATGATAGATCTATGATGAATGGTGCGATATATGATGAATGGATCTACTAGATCTGGTAGTTATGCTGATAAATCGTTGATGCCCCAATCCTCCTCCTTACTGCCAAAAACTTGGTTCTGACAGCTCTCCCTCAAACATCTCGGGTGAGACTTCATCCACTCTGTTGGTGTTTCTGGGCAGGGTAAAACCTATCTGGGCTAGTGCTCAGGGATATTGTGCTCGTTGGATGTCAACATGACGAGAACCCCTACCGAAGAGGCTTTATTGGTGGGTTTTGGCCAACAATCATCATGATTCAACAACCTTTCCAACCTATCCCAATTTCGTGACTCATTTCAAATCACTAAGAGGATTTGAAATGAGTCTATAAACCAACGTTTCTCTATTAGTATCATGTCATCCATCCTAATAAACCACTTCCTATGATCATTGTTAAGTTGTTAGAACTACATCTCAACGCCCACAAGTTTTTTTAGTGCATAGTGAAGATGGGTGTAGTGATGTATGAGATCGAATCCATGGATGCCCTAGAGAATTACCTGGAATTCAATGTTTGCAAGGACTTCTTTAGAATCGTTGGTTAGTATCCTTTCTTTTCCAAGTTCCAAGGGCATAAGGAGAAGGTAAGACAGGCGCTTGCAGAGAACTTCAATGGGAAGGTTGCTCACATTGGTGATTTAGTAATAGTTGTGTCAAAAAATTTAGTGGCATGATCCACGGGGTTACCCTCCATAAGAGAACAATGGTTCAAGAATAATCAAATAGGGAAAAATCTATGTGCATGATTCTTGAAATCTGAATACCAATAGATTGAATGGATGAAGGGACTACCACAAGCATGGATCAAAGATGAATGGGTGAACCCCTTATTCATCCTACGTAAATATATGACCCGTGACAGAAGGTATGCAATCATGTTCCTCCACCACAATCAATTATTGATTCATTTTGAGTTTGATGACATGCTCAACTTCCCATATTACCTCTAGAAAAGTCTTGGTAAAATGTCTCAAAAAATTAAACGAAACCCTAAGAATTTACACAAGAGCTTATACAATCATGGGTTAATTAATATCATTATTACTAAAGAGTTAAGGATAAGGAATGAAACTTGGGAAAGCATCGTGAGCTGCAATGGATTCTTTGAAAATGGTGTTGAAGTAGCTACATGGATTCAGGGTATGAAGGCTAGTGAAGAGGTCACCATTTACAGTATCAATCAAAACCTGGTTTCTTGAATATTGAGGGTTTCATTACTCCTAGATGGAAATCAAAGATTAAAAGGTTAATTTAGGAGGAATTTCCCCAATCATTGTAATGTCCCCATTCAAATAATTGCATAGCAGGACAATTCCATCAATCCTACTAGTTCCCTAGGTTGGATGGATACATTTGGAATTTTAATAAGGGAGATAATAAATGATTTTCAGACATTAGAATGGGATAAATATTTAATAATGTAGCTTATTAAATAAATACAAGAGAAAATTTAAGTGGCAATGGAGCATGGGGATACATGGAGACTATGGGGCCCACATAAGCTAGAAATTTTGTGCCACATGGCATCCTCCTCTTGCAATTTCGAATCCACGGGAAGCCTAAAGGTTCTTGGATGAGTAAGAAGGATAATACACTTTTCCATATGCATCATATTTCTAATTTGGGAAGAAATGTAACTTACATGGGAGAGGAAGATTCATTTTGGAGCTAGTGAGACACTTGGATTAGATTCCCTAGCTCTATGACAACAATGATGAAGATGCTATGACACATATGACACAAATCAGATCTGAAGGATGGCATATGACATATCTAAAATTTCAAGTCAAAATAGAGCATCCAAGAGATCTCTCATGTGAGTTGGGGAAGCTCAATGGGCTCCTACTCGAATTTGAGGAAGGTGGAAGGCTAGGAAAGGGAGGACACATGGAAAATCATGAGCACACACCCAAATTCGAATTGGCTTGAGTTTTTGGATGGATTGGGAAACTTATAAGGATAAGTATGTTTATTAAATACAGTAAGCAACCAAGAGAATGGCTTTTTGTTAATTTGAGAAATTGTCATTTGTGAATTGTGAGAGCTAGTGGATGACTAGTTTTCTTGCCTTAGCCAATTTCGAGGGTGAAAGATTCCAATCCAAGTTGGTGTTTGGATAGGCCACTCAGGTATTTCATGGAGATTTAATGGAGTTTTAATTTCAGGTGGAAGCTACATGGCAGCTTGACGGTTCTTCTATTGCAACACTTCATCTCAACCATTTCTAGTTTTCATTGCATATTCATGCTCATGGAGGGATTGCGCCTTGGGTGAGCTACTGTAATTTGTGGGAGAGATTATCCTGGTTTATTTATGATTGTAATAATTTCAATATTATCATTTCTTCAATCTCAAAAAGTTTCAAGTCGAAATACCCAAGAGTTGTATGTCAAATTGACTTTTAATGAGCAAACAATGACCATTTCCACTCTATTTTGATATATTCCATGGTAATGCTGATTATTTCTAATGGAGGAATGTATATTTGATAAATTTATGATTAATGTACTGTAATTAATGTTTATTACAAGTTTCATGTTCAGTACTTAAGTTTTGGAATCCATTTTACTCATTTTAATTGCAGTGGGAGAAGATTTGGTGCCTTTCCCCTAAGGGTCAAAATATTGAGTTGGGAGCTGTTTTGGAGAGATTCATAAAAACCTGTATAAACGAAAACATGATGCATATGAGAACTTAAAAATTTACCTTACACATCCCCTACCTCTGTTCAGAAATTCGAGTGGGGTTGGGAGCATTTGAGAAGACATTTCCAGCAGTTACCGAGGGGGGATTGGAACCCCAATTTGCTAGTAAAGACTCCTACTTTGATCAGAATATAAAACTATTTTTTAGAAGTGATTGGAGGGTTATAAATAATCTCTTAACATAATATTCAAGTATTAATATTATTCATACACATTGTGATTTCAAAAAGGGACATTAAAAGTGGTATCAGAGCATGGTCTTGGAACCTTATGGTCTTAACTAGGATTCAAAGCAATAAGTAACCACCCTTATACCCCGAAGTTGAAGGTGTTCTTGTTGAAGAAGAAGAAGTAGTCTAAGAAGAGGTACATTCTACTGAAACTATGACTAACGAGGGGAAGGGATACACTGATCATGATAAGGTGGAATATATCAAACTCATACAAACTCTATTTGATGACATGACCAAGAACATGAACCAAAAACTTATGAAAGGATTCAAATTGTTGGTTAGCCAATTTGGAATCAAATTAAGTAATAGGAGATAGCCATAGTTCACAATCAGAAGAAAAGAAGACAATGGGTGAGCATATTTTCTCAAGAACAGTATCCCATAATAGACCCCATGAATTTCAAAGCACACCAAGGCCTACTGATCCTAAGTTTCTTGTACCCAAAGAAGAGCCTAACATTCAACTTGAACTTGCGACAATGGCAAAAGAATGGGATAAATTGGATGAAGATTGTAAAAGAAGTGTACCATTTGATCAATACTTTCTTGATGTAAAAAAACTCAAAAAGAAGGAAGATAATAAGTCTCTATACAAAAAAAAGAATTAAATTGTGTCATTAGTAAAGTGCCACTCCCTACTTTTGATGGTTCCTCTCAAAGTTCCGCTAACACTTGGGTGCAAAAGTTAGATGTGTATTTTCAGCTAAATCCAATGGTGGAAGAAGATGCCTTAAAAATTCCCATATTGCACTTGGAAGGAGATGCCAATGAATGGTGGTTCCATGGCCTGAAAACTTTGGGTCATGATTAGGTTAACACATATGGAGAATTTATTGACAGGGTACTAGAGAGATTTGAGCAAAAAGATCCTGAATTGTCTTTCAAAGAACTAGCACAATTGAAGCAAGTTGAGACTCCAATTGATTATATGATGGAATTTCAAAAATTATCAGTCATGGTGGCTGATGTGTCTATGGGAAGGTTAGTATTTCTTTTCACTGAAGGTTTGGATGAACCCTTAAAAGGTTTGGTCAAATCCCACAAGCCCACTACATTAAAAGATGCAATGAGCTTGACTAGAGATCTCCAAAATGTGGTTCCTAGAACAAGATTTCCTCCCAAGCCTAACTTCAATTTTGAAAAGAAGCCTTGGAAAAAAGATGCACATGATAAGAATCCTTTTCAAATATATTCAATTGAAAAGAATAAGAAATAAGGACTCAACAGGGATGAACTTTGAAGAAAAAAATTGTGCTTCACATGCTTTCAACCATGGACATCGGGGCATAAATGCACTAAGGGAAAAGCTTAATACATAGAAGTATTTTTTGATAATGATGAGTATGAAGGGGGTATGGATGAAGAAGGACATAATTCATATCAAGAGGAAGCATATGAGACAACAACTGAAGATGAAATACAAGAAGAAAATCAGCCTTCACCGGACAAAGCAAGAATGACAGTACTTTCAATAGTGCCTCGCTATCACACTATTCAATGCAAGGGGTGGTATTAGGACAAAGAAATTCAGTTTTGGTAGATGGAGGAGCTACAAATAACTTCATTGATGCAGATATGGTGGAGAAAAGGAATATACCTACTGAACCATTCGATGGCTTCACAATTGTCGTTCTTGGTCACAACACAATGCGGTGCAAAACATGGGTTCCAAAGCTGCAAGTCACCGTATGTAACTATAATTTTGTTGATAGTTTTTATGTGGTTTATGTTTCTAATACTAATTTGGTTTTGGGAGTGCAATGTTTGTATTCTATAGGGGAGCATACAGTAAATGATCAAATTCATGAGATGAAATTTCAAGATTCAAAAGGTGTACTAAAGGTTGTGAGAGGGAAGCACACTTACCCAAATAAAGTAGTGAATTGCAATAGTATGAGATCTATATTGAGGCATGGAGAATAGAATGGGATGCTGAATGTCATATCACATCTCCCAATCCAAACATAAAGGATTTTGAATGCCCAAAGGATATAGAGAAAATATTGAAAAAGTATGAAATTGTTTTTAGAGATCTTCAACATGGTAGACCACCTGATAGGGGGGTTGAGCACAACATTGTTTTGGAGGAGGGTACTCCACCCATTCAGATACCACCTTATAGAAATCCCAAGAAATTTAGGTATGATATTTAGAATTCCATCCAATAATTATTAGAGTTGGGACTCATTAGACCAATCTCTAGCCCTTATGCTTCTTCAGTAGTGTTGGTAAAGAAAAAAGATGGAACCTTGAGGATGTGTATAGATTTTAGAGCTTTGAAAAAGAAGACCATAAAAATAGGTATCCTATTCCTAGGATTGATGAGCTCATGGATGAGCTATTTGGATCCAAATATTTCTCCAAAATTGACCTTATATCAGGTTATCACCAAATTTGAATGAAGGAAGAAGATGTGCAAAACACTGCTTTTTGATGTCATTATGGTCACTTTGAGTTTCTTCTTATGCCATTTGGATTAACCAATGTTGTAGCCAAATTTCAAGAATGCATGAATATAATATTTTCCAAGCATATTAGAAGGTTTGTTTTGGTATTCTTTGATGATATTCTCATTTACAATAAAACTTGGGAAGAGCACTTGCATCATCTAGAGACAACTTTACAAGAACAATCCTTGTTTGCTAAGATGTCTAAATGTGAATTTGGGATGAAGGAACTATTGTATATTGGGAAAATTATTGGGAAAGAAGAAGTGAAATTACACATAGAAAAAATAAGGGCTATCTTAGAATGGCCATCACAAAAAAACATCACCGAATTAAGAGGTTTCATTGGAATATGCACCTATTATAGAAAGTTGGTGAAAGGGTTCTCCAATTTCACTTCTCCACTCACTTATTTGACTAAGAAGGATGATTTCAAGTAAGATTAAGAGGCTGAGAATTCCTTCCAAAAAATGAAAGAGGTAATGAGTAGTTGTCGCATACTTGCATTACCTGATTTTTCTAAGCCTTTTGTTGTTGAATATGATGCTTCAGGTGGAGGAATAGGGGCTGTCCTAAAGCAAGGCCAACACCATATAGCCTTTGAGAGAAGAAAGTTGTAGCCTCATGAAAAAATCTACTCCATATATGACAAATAAATGTTGGACATCATGCATGCATTGGACAAGTTTCGACAATACTTGGTAGGAAACAAGTTTGTGGTGAAAACTGATCACAATAGTCTAAGGTACTTCCTCACCAAAAAGGATCTAAATGAAAGGAAAGAAAATTGGGTAAGCAATATTAAAGCTTATGATTTTGATATTGAATATGTGAAAGGTAAGAATAACATTGTAGCAGATGCATTATCTCGAAGACCTTCTTTTTCTCTCATGGACATTGCTAAAGATTGGAAAAATATGTTACTAGTTGAATATGCCAAAGNATGATAAATATAGTATTGTGAATGGGCTGATATATTATAAGAGAAGAATTTATTTGGTTCAATATTTAAATCTCAAGTACAAATTTTTGCAAGAAGCACATGATTCCCCACTAGCTGGCCATCTGGGGATCTTCAAAACTTATAGGCAATTGAGGAAAAGATTATTTTGGAAGGGGCTGAAGGAATATGTTCATAAATATTTGAATTAATGTCAGGTATGTCGGAAAAACAAATCAAAACTTACATTCCCAGCTGGTTTATTGCCACCATTGCCCATTCTAGAGCAAAAATGGGACAACATCTCAATGGACTTCATCATCGGGTTGCCCAAATATTTGGGTAAGGATTGCATATATGTGGTAGTGGATAGATTGAAAAAATTTGCTCATTTATTTGTTGTTACATCATATTTTAGTGCTGCACAAGTGGCTGATATTTTTTTCAAATAAATCTTCAGATTGCACGGGCTCCCCAAGAGCATTGTAAGTGATAGAGATAGTAGATTCATGGGTGCTTTTTGGCAAGAACTTTTTAGATTGGTGGGAACTCAATTGAATCCAAGTACAAGCTATCATCCACAAACTTATGGAAAAACATATATGGTGAAACAATGGTTGGAAGGGCACCTAAGAAACTACGTGGGAGAGTAGCAAAAAGCATGGACAAAATGGCTACACTTGGGTGAGTTTTGCTACAACACCACTTTTCATATGTCAATAGGGATTTATCCTTTCAAATAATTATATGGTTATGATGCACTTAGCTTTGTTGAGATTATATTTGGTAATAGTAGAGCTCCAAAAGATAAAGATTGGGTGGAAGAGAGCCAAGAAATTTTAAAGCTTTTGAAAGACAATTTGCAAGTTGCCCAAAATAAACAAAAACATTATGTAGATAGACATAGAGAAGAAATAACCTTCTAGGGTAATGATTTAGTATATTTGAGGTTTCATCCATGCAAACAAACATCTCTAAAAAATGATGGGGCAGAAAAGCTAAAACCAAGATACTATGGCCCATGCAAGGTAGTTTGGAATATTGGGGAAGCAACATATGAGTTGGAACTTCTGGAAGGGAGTAAAATCCATAATGTATTCCATGTTTCTTATCTCAAAAAATATCTTGGTCATCAAATTTTCACTTCAGAAATACTTCCTCCCTTGGATGATGAAGGTCAACTCACATTTGTTCTGCAAAATATTTTGAAGGCAAGGGAAAGGAGATTGAGAAGTATAACTATCAAAGAATACTTAGTACAATGGAATAATCTACCAAGTGAAGATTCCACATGGGAAGAGGAGAATATTTTGCAGCATACAAATCTGAAATTTCTTGAGGACAAGGAATCTTGGGTGGTGAGGAATGTAATGTCCCCATTCAAATAATTGCATAGCAGGACAATTCCATCAATCCTACTAGTTCCCTAGGTTGGATTGATACATTTGGAATTTTAATAAGGGAGCTAATAAATGACGTCCAAAAATTAGAATATGATAAATAATTAATAATGTAGCTTATTAAATAAATACAAGAGAAAATTGAAGTGGTAATGGAGCATGGCGACACATGGAAACTATGGGGTCCACATAAGCTAGAAATTTAATGCCACATGGTATCTTCCTCTTGCAATTTCGAATCCATGGGAATCCTAAAGGTTCTTGGATGATTTAGAAGGATAATAAACTTGTAAATATTCATAATAGTTCTAATTTGGGAAGAAATGTAACTTACATGGGAGAGGAACATTCATTTTGGAGCTAGTGAGACACTTGGACTAGATTCCCTAGCTCTATGACAACAATGATGAAGATTCTATGACACCTATGACAAAAATCAGATCTGAAGGCTGAAATATGACATATATAACATTTCAGGTCGAAATAGAGCATCCAATATATCTCTCATGTGAGTTGGGGAAGCTCAATGGTATCCTACTCGAATTTGGGGAAGGTGGAAGGCTAGGAAATGGAGGACACATGGCAAATCATGAGCACACACCCAAATTCCAATTGGATTGAGTTTGTGGATGGATTGGGAAACTTAGAAGGGTAAGGGTTTTTATAAAATACAGGAAGCAACCAGTATAAGGGATTTTTGATCATTTGAGAAATTGTCATTTGTGAATTGTGAGAGCTAGTGGATGACTAGTTTTCTTTCCTTAACTAATTTTGAGGGTGAAAGATTCCCATACAAGTTGGTGTTTGGGGAGGCCAATCAGGTATTTAATGGAGATTTAATGGAGTTTTAATTGCAGGTGTAAGATACAGGGAAGCTCATGGGTTCTTATATTACAACACTTCATCTCAACCATTTCCAGTTTTCATTGCATATTCATGTTCACGGAGGGATTGCGCCTTGGGTGAGTTATTGTACTTTGTGGGAGAGATTATACTAGTATATTTATGATTTAAAAAAAAGTTAAATATTATATGTTCTTAATTATCAGAAAGTTTCAATTCTAAATACCCAAGAGTTGTATGTCAAATTGACTTTTAATGAGTAAATAATGACCATTTCCACTTTATTTTGATATATGCCATGGTAATGCTGATTATTTCGAATGGATGAATGTATATCTGATAAATTTATGGTTAATGGAATTTAATTAATGTTTATTACAAGTTTCATGTTCAGTACTTAAGCATTGGAATCCATTTTACTCATTTTAATTGCATTAGGAGAAGATTTGGTGCCTTTTCCCCAAGGGTCGAAATAGTGAGTTGGGAGCTGTTTTGGAGAGAGTCATAACAGCATGTATAAACTGAACCATGATGCATATGAGAAATTAAAAATGTCCCTTACAAATCCTCTGATTCTGTTCATAAATTCGAGTGGTGTTGGGAGCATTTGAGAAGCCATTTTCAGCAGTTACCTGGGGGGGGATTGGAACCCCAATTTGCTAGTAAATACTCCTACTTTGATCAGAATATAAAACTAGTTTGTGGAAGTCATTGGAGGGTTATAAATCATATATGAACATAATATTCAATTACTAATATCATTCATACACACTCTGATATTATTTGGGAGAATTTGGGCCAATTTGGATACCTAGACATCAAAACTAGTCAATGGTCGAAATAGGGAAAAAAGTGAAAGAAATTTGTTATTTAATAAAATTTCAAAATGGGACATTAAAATCATCAATGCAAATTACTCAAAGAATCACATGAAGTATGGCAAAGAAGAATAAAGCACAAATTGTTCAGGACTTGGTGCCAATTCCTCAACAAGGTATAACAATACACACACCAATAGATTTAAAGCAATAGCAAAAGTCAAGAGATTCCTCATATGTTTTCAAAACAATCAAAGAGATATCAGAACCACAATTTTTTATGCCCTCTAACCCATGGGGTGTAGAATATACGATGAATGGGTGTACTATTAAGGCACTCCTTGCATAAAGTCATCGGTTCAAAACTCCATGGGTGCTTACTTGAAAAAAAAAACATTTTATGCCCTCTAGAGTGGAGCATGGAGAATATATTGAGCATACCGGGTATGAAACTCTAGTGTTTGATGGCCTGAATATTGATATATGAAATGAGACATTTGTCAGATAGACAACATATGTGAATTCTACCACTCATTCAGTTTCTATTGAGATAAGAAAGAAGGATAACAAGATTAAGAAATTGAAAGAGGAGCTCCATGAGTTTGCTATGTTAGATCGATACGTTAAAAATGAAAATGAAACACTAAAAAAGAAAGGGAAGACACTTTAGAGATATAATGATAAATTAGCTTCTCAAAACAAGAAACTACACATGTTAGTAAGGAAATGGTATCACAAATCCAAAGAGCTAGTTGTCTATAATAGAACACTGAAGAGGATATTGGTAGTATAGAGAGACAGAGCAGAGGGAAACCTTAATATACTCATAGACGTCGCTAGACTATGTTGATATATGTGAAGATGATTCAATTTTGCCGAAGTGTTTATAGAGATCACCAACTAACTTTATTTGCATGAGAACATGAAAAAGTACAGGTGTTGGGAAGATGTCACGTTGTTTTGGTATAGTTTAGACTATTAAATGGATTTATTTTTTACCTTTTTAACATATCCTTGCACTTATCTTCCATCCCTTTCATCATATTTCCTCATATTTTCGATATCAAGTGCTAATACATGCTTAAGGGGTATTTCATTGCTAAATTCATTAATCTCCCTTACTCTTTGATGAATTAGAAAATTATTGAAGTGGTTTTGCTATTGATGGTATTTTGATATCTTAGTTCCAAAACTCTAGTTTAGTTATGGTACATGATCTCCAAGTTTGCATAGTTTTGGACCTCAAATCAATATTTCACCACATGGGTTTTGTAACAAGAGGCCCTGATATGGTGATGTGTTGTTCCAATCAATTTGAGGAGAATTGAGGATCGCGGGGTTGAATGGTCAAAGATATAGTAAACTACCTTGCCAAACATATGCTGCCAACAAAAACCAAGATTCAAAGATTAATAGAGGCCATTCCCATGCATTGCATGTCATGCAAGTGGCATGAAGAGCTAGTATAGATGTTGTCTATTGAAACATAAAACCATCTGCATAATGATGTAAGCATTGTTTGATATTTCATGAGTACTTTAATTTAGTATGTAATGTGTATTGTATTCAAATGTACACATATTTCTAGTCATTATCAAAGATGATTTTTTATTAATTTTATTTCTATACATATTTTCAATTTAACTTAACCATAGTACATACACTGTAGTCCATGAGGTGAGTTGTAAATATACCTTCCCCATAAAACGACTAACTCATAATATTTTATTATATCTCTTAGGAGGACCGCATGATAATACCTCATCCTTCCATACTTTAACCCATCCTTTGTCATTATGAATCCACCATTCCCATGACTTTAGTTCCCATATCCTTGTACCCTTTGATCATCATCGACAACCATGGCACAATTGGAATCATCATGTTTTGACAACCTTGCCAACCTATCCCAATTTCGAGACTCATTTCAAATCACTAACAGGATTTGAAATGAGTTTATAAACCAACGTTTCTCTATTAGTCTCATATCGTCCATCATAATAAACCCATTCCTATGATCATTGTTAAGTTGTTAGAACTACATCTCAACGCCCACAAGTTTTTGCAGTGCATAGTGAAGATGGGTGTAGTGATGCATGAGCTCGAATCCATGGACGCCCTAGAGAATAACCTAGAATTCAATGTTTGCAAGGCCTTCTTCAAAATCATTGGCTAGTATCCTTTTTTTTCCAAATTCCAAGTGCATAATGAGAAGGTAAGACAAGTGCTGGAATATAAATTCAATGGGAAGGTTGCTCACATTGGATATTTAGTAATGGTTGTGTCAAAAACTTTAGTGGCCTAAGCCATGGGGTTACCCTCCACAAGAGAACAATGGTCCAAGAATAATCAAATAGAGAAAAAGGTATGTGCTTGATTCCTGAAGTTTGAATATCAATAAATTGATTGGATGAAGGGAATGCCACAAGTGTGGATCAAAGATGAACGGGTGAACCCCTTATTCATCCTACATAAATATATGACCTGTGAGGGAAGGTATGCAATCATGTTCCTCTACCATAATCAATTATTGATTCATTTTGAGTCCGATGACATGCTCAATTCCCCATATTACCACTAGAAAAGTCTTGGTAAAATGTGTCAACAAATTAAACGAAACCCTAAGAATTTACACAAGAGATTATATAATCATGAGTTAATTAAGATCATGATTGCTAAAGAGTTAAGGATAAGGAATGACACTTGGGAAAGCATCATGGGCCGCTATGGATTCTATGAAAATGGTGTTGAAGTAGCTACATGGAGTCGGGGTATGAAAGCTGGTGCATGGAACAGGTCAGTGGTCACCAATTACAGTATCACTCAAAACCATTGCCCCTTCAATATTTAGGGTTTCATTACTCCTACATGGAAATAAAAGAGGAAAAGGTTAATTCAGGAGGAAGTTCCCCAATAGTCGATGTCCATTACTTGACGAATCGCATGAAGTATGGCCAAGAAGAATAAAGCACAAAATGTTTAGGACTTAGTGCCAATTCCTCAACAAGGTATAACAATACACACACTAATAGATTTAAAGAACTAGCAGAAGTCGAGAGATTCCTCACATGTTTTCAAAACAATCAAATAGATATCAGAACCATAATGTTTTATGCCCTCTAACCCATGGGGTGTATAATAGATGGTGAATGGGTGTACTGTTAAGGCACTCCTTGTTTAAGGCCACCAGTCCAAAACTCCATGCGTGCTTACTTGCAAAAAAAAACACATTTTATGCCCTATAGAGTGGAGCATGGAGAATATATTGAGCATACCGGGTATGCTAATCTAGTGTTTGATGGCCCGAATATTGATACATGAAATGAGACATTTGTTAGATAGACAACATCTATGAATTATACCACTCATTCAGTTTCTATTGAGATAAGAAAGAAGGATAAGAAGATTAAGAAATTGAAAGAGGACCTCCATGAGTTTTCTATCTTAGATCGATATGTTAAAAATGAAAATGAAGCACTAAAAAAATAAGGGAATACACTTTAGAGAGATAATGAGAAATTAGCTTCTCAAAACAAGAAACAACACACGTTATTAAGGAACTGGTATCACAAATCCAAAGAGCTAGTTGTCTATAATAGAACACTGAAGAGGAGACTGGTCTTATAGAGAGATAGAGAAGAGGGAAACCTGAATATACTCATAGATGTTGCTAGACTATGTTGATATATGTGAAGATGATTCAATTTTCCTGAAGTTTTTATAGAGATCACCAACCAACTTTATTTGCATGCGAACATGAAAAAGTACAGGTGTTGGGAAGATGTCACATTGTTGTTTTGGTATAATTTACACTATTAAATGGATTTATTTTTTACCTTTTTAACATATCCTTACACTTATCTGCCATCCCTTTCATCATATTTCCTCATATTTTCGATATAAAGTGCTAATACATGCTTAAGAAGAATTGCATTGCTAAATTCATTAATCTCCCTTACTCTTTGATGAATTAGAACATTATTGAAGTGGTTTTGCTATTGATGGTATTTTGATAGCTTAGTTCCAATACTCTAGTTTAGTTATGGTACATGATCTCCAAGTTTGGCATAGTTGTGCACCTCCAATCAATATTTCACCACATGGGTTTTGTAACAAGAGGCACCGATATGGTGATGTGTTGTTCCAATCAATTCGAGGAGAATCGAGGATCGCGGGGTTGAATGGTCAAAGATCTAGTCAACTACCTTGCCAAACATATGTTGCCAACAAAAACCAAGATTCAACGATTAATAGAGGCCATTCCCATGCATTGCATGTCATGAAAGTGGCATGAAGAGTGAGTTCCGGTGTTGTCTATTGAAACGTAAAACCAACTGCATAATGATGTAAGCACCGTTTGATATTTCATGAGTACTTTAATTTAGTATGTAATGTGTATTGTATTCAAAAGTACACATATTTATAGTCATATCAAATATGATTTTTTATTAATTTTTTTCTACACATATTTTCAATTTAACTTAACCATAGTACATACACTGTAGTGCAAGAGGTGAGTTGTAAATATACCTTCCCCCACAAAATGACTAACTCATAATATTTTATTATATCTCTTAGGCGGACCGCACGATCATACCTCATCCTTCCATACTTTAAACCATCCTTTTTCTTTATGAATCCACCATTCACACGACTTTGGTTCCCATATCCTTGTACCCTTTGATCATCATCGACAACCACGACACAATTGGAATCATCATGATTCGACAACCTTGCCAACCTATCCCAATTTTGTGACTCATTTCAAATCACTAACAGGATTTGAAATGAGTCTATAAACCAACGTTTCTCTATTAGTCTTATATCGTCCATCCTAATAAACCCCTTCCTATGATCATTGTTAAGTTGTTAGAACTACATCTCAATGCCCACAAGTTTTTGTAGTGCATAGTGGAGATGGGTGTAGTGATGTATGAGCCCGAATCCGTGGATGCTCAAGAGAATTAACTGGAATTCAATGTTTGCAAGGCCTTCCTTAGAATCATTGCTTAGCATCCTTTATTTTCCAAGTTCCAAGGGCATAATGAGAAGGTAAGACAGGCGCTTGCAGAGAACTTCAATGGGAAGGTTTCTCACATTGGAGATTTAGTAATGATTGTGTCAAAAAATTTAGTGGCCTGAGCCATGGGGTTACCCTCCATAAGAGAATGATGGTTCAAGAATAAGCAAATAGAGAAAAAGGTATGTGCCTGATTCCTAAAATCTGAATATCAATAGATTGATTGGATGAAGGGAATTCCACAAGCGTGGATCAAAGATGAACGGGCCCAACCCCTTATTCATCCTACATAAATATATGACCTATGAGGGAAGGTATGCAATCATGTTCCTCTACCATAATCAATTATTGATTCATTTTGAGTCCGATGACATGCTCAACTTCCCATATTACCTCTAGAAAAGTCTTGGTAAAATGTATCAACAAATTAAATGAAACCCTAAGAATTTACACAAGAGCTTATATAATCATGAGTTAATTAAGATCATGATTACTAAAGAGTTAAGGATAAGGAATGACACTTGGGAACACATCATGAGTCACAATGGATTCTATGAAAATGGTGTTGAAGTAGCTACATGGAGTCAGGGTATGAAGGTTGGTGCATGGATCATGTCAGTGGTCACCAATTACAATATCACTCAAAACCTTTGCCCCTTCAAGATTGAGGGTTTCATTACTCCTACATGGAAATGAAAGAGGAAAAGGTTAATTCAGGAGGAAGCTCCCCAATATTTGATGTCCATTACTCGACGAATCACATGAAGTATGGCCAAGAAGAATAAAGAACAATGTTTAGGACTTAGTGAAAATTTCTCAACAAGGTATAACAATACACACACTAATAGATTTAAAGAACTAGCAGAAGTCAAGAGATTCCTCAGATGTTTTCAAAACAATCAAATAGATATCAGAACCACAATGTTTTATTCCCTCTAACCCATGGGGTGTAGAATAGACGGTGAATGGATGTACTGTTAAGGCACTCTTTGTGTAAGGTCACCGGTTAAAAACTCCATGCCTGCTTACTTGCCAAAAAAAAACGTTTTATGCCCTCTAGAGTGGAGCATGGAGAATATATTGAGCATATCGGGTATGCCACTCTAGTGTTTGATGGCCCAAATATTGATACATGAAATGTGACATTTGTCAGATAGACAACATCTATGACTTCTACCACTCATTCAATTTCTATTGAGATAAGAAAGAAGGATAAGAAGATTAAGAAATTGAAAGAGGAGCTCCATGAGTTTGCTATCTTAGATCGATATGTTAAAAATGAAAATGAAACATTAAAAAAGCAGGGGAATTCACTTTAGAGAGATAATGAGAAATTAGCTTATCAAAACAAGAAAATGCACACGTTAGTAAGGAAATGGTATCACAAATCCAAAGAGCTAGTTGTCTATAATAGAACATTGAAGAGGAGATTGGTAGTATAGAGAGATAGAGCAGGGGAAACCTTAATATACTCATAGACATCACTAGACTATGTTGATATATGTGAAGATGATTCAATTTTGTTTAAGTTTTTATAGATATCACAAACTAACTTTATTTGCATGAGAACATGAAAAAGTACAGGTGTTGGGAAGATGTTGCGTTATTGTTTTGGTATATTTTACACTATTAGATGGATTTATTTTTGACCTTTTTAATGCATCCTTTCACTTTTTTTATTAGTAAGAGGCATTCCTTTTATTGCATAGTGAAAACAAGATAAATACATAGTCGTGGATGACTCCATAAGCACGGAGTTAGGCGATGGTTATGGAACCACATGAGAGAGGTTTGCAAAAGGGCCCAAACTGAATATCTAACCATAGCTACTATTGCCCAACCTTTATACATTGGCAGCTTCATACAACTTAAGAAATTAGAGAAGAAATAAGTGCTCAGGAAGATCATAAAGAGAGAAAAAGCAACAATGAGAGGAAGATCTGCTAGATTTTCCTGGAACATTCAACTTCATCCTCAATGGCCTTGCTAGTGCTGGCATCTTTTTTGTTCTTGTTAACGCACTGGAAGGGAGGTTTCGAGAGCTTCCTGAGATTTTTCATATGGACCAAACCTCGCTCAACGTCCTCCTTGAAGGTGCTGACCGTGAGCTTCACATAGTCCCCATAGCTTTCTTTCTCACTCATTGCTCTGGCTAAGTTGAATTTCAGCCTCTAATAGTTTGAAATGATGACTTCAGGCCCTATCCTAAGCTTGAATTCCCCATATATTTCAGCTTCCATGGCTGTGATGGAATCACGAATGTGATCTGGAGTTTTCTCCCCGAAGAGAGCCTCCCAATCGGCTTCATTCTCACCTTTCCCAGCAGAAGACATCGCCGTGGAGGAGGGTGAAGGTCTATCAAGACTGTTACTGTCTAGGGCGATCTCCGATAAGGAATTAAAATGCGCCAGTTGCAAGTGAAGCAACTCGTAATCACAATGATGACAAATGAAGAAACTGTTGCAATGAAGACTTAGCCACAAAACCCTAGTAATGGAGCTCTTGCATATGATCCTCTACGAATGAATGAATGAGCGATTGCGGTGCTCTAGGATTCGCTTGTTACAACCCATTCCCTAACAAAAAAGAATTCAATGGCAATAAATCCAAGTGCAATGTACCATGATGTGAAGATCATATCGAGCGGGCTAGTATAGAGGTCGGGTAATGGACACAATGGTGTATTTTCTATGAATAATATTAGCAGCGTGAGGAAGGTCATTCAACGCACCCCAAGGACACTGGGAGCTTGCGTCAGGACTAGATTTCTTATATAGGGAAAGGGAAAAGGACACCATGATAAATGTAGCATGATGGAATTCTGTCGTCACAACTAAAGGACACAACATGGTTTTAAGCTTGGTGGTGGGTAGGGGAGGGGCTACCACCTGCAGTGGCACATGCCCTCTCTCCTATGCGCCAACCATCCGCACTCTCATGAACACCTGCATCTGGGATAATGTGGTCTTCTATAGAAATCTGATGCCATTTCTCCCTGTCATCAGTCTCTATGTTGTCATCCCAACAGGAGTAGTGGATTGCAGAGTTCTGGGCGACTCCCCTATTAGCAATGGAGTCTACTAACTTGTTGGATTTTATTCTTACGTGTTGGAAGATGATCATTGGGTTTTCCATGAGTATGGTTCTTAAGGTTTTGAGTTTTCTTTCTAGCCGCCAATTGTTGGCCACGCTTCTTCTAGTTGAGCCCGCCTATAGTTTGACGGCCATATTGGTGATGCAAAGAGAGTCCCCTTCCAGGATGAGAGGGATTTAGTTCTTGTTAAGAGCCCAAATGAGGCCAACCAATAATCCTTCTAGCTCAACTGCATTGTTGGTGGATAGGCCAAGAGAGCCCCGGAATACTCCCTATATTTTTCCTTCATTGTTTCTGATGGCATCACTGAAACCTGTAGGGATTGGATTTCCTTTGAAGGCCCCATCGAAGTTGAGCTTGTAAGTGTCAAATGGGGGGGATCCATTGGATTTGTGAGTTCACTTGTATTTTATCTGTGATGGCAGGGCCAATTTAGTTAGGGAGGGTAGTGATTCCCCAATCCTGCAGGATTCACATTTCATTGATGTTGGTAGTTAGGTCCTTGTCTTTCCAACCTGAGAGTTTCAGAGTTTCAATTATGTGCTTCTTTAAGATTTCCTAGGCATCCTCTTCCTTCCTGCTCTGGTTGTTGAATATTTTGTTGTTCCTTTCTATCCATAGTTCCCATAACATGAATCCTGGGAAGAGCTCCCAGATTCTATTGAGAAGCATGCTGCTGAAGGGTTGGTGAGGCCAGTTTGCTATGGATAAATCCGTGTGTCCTTTAATTCTGGCCTCTTTTTTGAAAATTCTTTCTCCTTCTTTCTAAATTTTGTCATCAAACCCGCATTTGTCCAGGAGGTGGTCAATGGTTTCCCCGTTATTTTTGCATAGATAGCACCAAGAAGGTCCAATGCTACCTCTTTTTTGTCGATTCTCCCAAGTTAGGATATGCCTGCGAAGGAGGAGCCAGAGGAAGGTATCAATTTTGGTCCAGAGGTTCACTTTCCAAACATTTTTCCATCTAGTGTCCTCGGCGTCGTCGGTTGAAATGTAGAGAATTGCTGCTGCTTGTTTCATATTGAAGGTGTCGGACTGCGAGAGCCCCCATCTTATTTTGTCTTTATCATGGTTGATTCTAATTTGATGGATTTGGAGTTCATCCCAAAAACCTTGTATATATTCAGAAGGGCTGATGGATTTCCACCAGTCGTAGCATTTCCATTTCCTGAAATGATCACCTATGTTGATCTCTTGCCACATATAACTTAATTTATAGGTGCGTCTGAGTATCAACTATTCCTGAAGTGTATGGAGGTTGTGGTCTCCTTGTAGTAGACGTTGTTGGTTCCATGAGTCCTAGAATAAGTTCATTGTATTTCCATTCCAAACCTCCCAGAAACAGTGGGTTTGTATTATGATCTGGTTGGCATGAGTAGAGTTCCAGATTTGTGATCCTTTGAGATTGGAGTTGAATCTCATGAGGTTCTTCTTAGACCAAGTGGGGGCGTATTTAGCCTACCATAAGAGATCTCAAGGTTTTGAGGTATGCATGATCCATCTCCACCAGATCTTCGCATTGCAAATTTGATTGCCGGTGGTAGGGTATCTTAAGCCAAGGCCCCCATCCATATTAGGCGTACAAAGAGTGTTCCAATTTACAAGTGGCTATTTCTTATGATTCTTGGAGCCTTCCTAGAGGAAGGTATGCTGCAAAGCTTTGAGTGTTTTTTAACATATTTTGGAGCGGTAATAATGGAGAAAAGATATAAAGACATAGTTTGTAGGACTGCTTTGACAAGGATTAGGTGAATGGGAAGGTTAAGAGAGTGGAGGGTCCAACAACTGATTTTTTGATTTAGTTTGTCTAAGAGATATTTCTAGGAGACCTTTCTAGCTAGGGAGTCAGTCAGTGGGGCTCCTAAGTATTTAGCAGGTAGATATCCTTCTGAGAATTCAAGAATACAGAGGAGGTTGTGCTTCATTGTATGAACAGTATTGAAGAAGTAAATCTGGGATTTCTCTTTGTTGATGTCAAGCCCACTAGCCAGGATGAAGGTATTGAGGTTGGTTTTGAAGGATTTGGAATCCTGCACTGAGGAGTACCCCATGAGCATGGTGTCATCTACAAATTGTTGATGAGTTAGGTACCTCTGGTATCCTGTACAAATTATTTCCCAATGTAATAACATTGCGAGGCCGGGACTCATACACAGTATGTTGCTTCCATAAGTATGGTTGACCTAATAATACATCACAAACATCAAGAGGAGAAATATCACATAATACCTCATCGGTGAAGGGCTTGATGCTGTAGGGAAGGCGGCACTGCTAGCTGACGTAAAGATCTCGTCCTTGGTGAAGCCACCCGATGGTGTACGGCTGCGGGTGTGCTGTGGTTGGAAAACCCAACTGCTTCATGACCTTTGCTGAAATCAGGTTCTTTTGGCTCCCACTGTTGACAATGAACTGTAGCGGGGAACCCTTTACCCACATCTGGGAGTGGAAAAGACGCTCCTCCTCCTCTGAATCTTCTGGTTCTTCCTTTTGGATCTTCATGGTGGCAACGGTGGAATTGGGTTCTGCATCGATAATCTTCTTCCCTCTGTCATTCCCCTTCTCGGGTTCTGATTCAGTGTTAGAGTATGCATCTAATTCAGAAGCCTTTATCTCGGCCACCAGTGACTGCTTAGCTCGACACTCACTTGTGTTGTGAGTGGGGTGTTATAGCTGATTTTACCACTCCAGGTGAATCACACTTGTATGGCCTTCCCCTCTCCCTCTGCAGACTCCTTAGACCCCTTGGACCATTTTTTGTCCTTTGATGTTTCCTTGACCATCCCTAAAAACATGTGAAAAATGATACACGCGACTTTTAAACCCTTAATCGCGTGTATACGAGGGTTTGACACCTAAAACCGCGTACATCAGGATGTGTGCATAATCCAAATCCTTTTGGAGTTTTCCTTGACATGGATCTGACTCACTTGACTCTTGGCCTTCCTTATTCCTTGAGATCACTCAGATTCGACCTTTCATTACCCCTTTGAGAAGCTATATAAGGAAATCTATGGTACATTGAAGGCATATGAGAGAATTGAGAGCAAAGAAACTATAGTCCATTGTTTCCAGAACTTGTGCTTGAGTCTGCATCCCTTTGTCCCTTGGAGCACTTTTGTGTTCTTCCCAAGCTTGTCTTTTGCTTGTGAGCTTGCTATCGAGAGATGGAGGATTGAGGTGGTGGAGGCCCAAGTGGGGGATTCAGTTTCTCCGATTCATAGACGTGCCGACAGAGGTTGTATCCATTGTAATCTTTGATTTTTATTAATAGAAATATCTTTTCCTGTCCAATAATGTATGTTTGAATGAATATTTTATCCATGGATGTTTTCAAATGCTTATACATTGTTTATTAT
>LPNX010156148.1:48135-64523 GCA_001517045.1 Pseudotsuga menziesii
ACGTTAATGTGGGCCCCGTTGGGTAACTTGGTACATCAATTTCCTGGGGTCGTAACTTTAGCATACTACCTTTGTTTGACACGCATGATACATCATTAGAAAGACCTGTTTAAGGACTACATCCATAAATGGAAAATATCAAGTCCCAGAACAGACTCATATTTCCTAGACCATTCGATGCCGAAAAACCATCGTTTAGGGCCTCAAAACGGCTCCGAAAGTTTAGGACCCGAAAACTGCCAAAAATAGTAAATTCTGCTACAATTAAGGAAACTGGAAAACTGAAAGAAACAATGGTGGGGGTCCAGGAGAAATAGGTGGGTGGCCACCAATACCCTCCTAGATCATTGCAGAAGCCAAACACCAACAACATATTCTTCATAAATTTCCAGTTGAGCTTATCAAAGGATTTTGATAGGAAAATCTTGATTAGCATGCCAGATTTTTTTGTGGTTTTAAGCGAGTGAACAATATCATGAGAAAGAATGATGCCATCCAAAATATGTCTTCCCTCTACATATCCAGGCTTCTCCTTTGATATGAGGGAGGATAGAAGCGGCTTGAGCCTATTGGCAATGGTTTTATAATGATTTTGAAGGTAACATTGCAAAGGGAAATAGGCCAGAACTTACCTGCAAAATCAACTTCGTTTTATTTGGGGATAAGAGAGAGAAACATTGAATTGAAAGATTTTAGAATCTTCCCTGTTTTCCTAGAGTCTTTGACAATGGATAAGACTTCCTCCTTGATGGTGTGCCAACATGCGTGGAATAAATTAGTCGTGAAGCCATCCGGGCCTGGGGCCTTGTCATTTTTTAGTTGTTTGGTTGCCTCTTCAAGCTCAACCATGTCGATGGGTCAAAGTAAGAGTTCATTTTTCTCTTGAGTCACTAAGGAAGGGATGTTATCAAGGATTTCCTTCATTTCAACGCTTCTGTCCAGATCTGGCTCTTCCACTAGTTTCCTGAAGTGGTTGGTAAGAGTGCGTTCAATATCTTCTTGTCTTTATACCTTAGAGCCATTCTTAGTTTTCTTGCGGAAAATTTTGTTGGCTTGTCGGTGTTGTATAGTGGATTTGAAGAAGAAAGAATAATTACTTTCCCCTTTCTTTAGCCAGATATTTTTGGATTTGGTTTTCCATAGGATTTCTTCTTGCAATTCCCTGGATTCTAAGGCTTCTAGTAAGTCATTTTCTTCCTTTTTAATTTAGTCATTGTATCCATCTTACATGATGGCTCTTTGGTGTCCACAAGTTGGATTTCAATCTGCTGTTTCGCCAGATGGATGTTGCCAAAGTGTTCCTTGTTCCATAGTTTAACTTTCTCTTTAATGTATTTCAACTTTTGTTGAAATTTGTACATAAGAGTTCTTGTAGGAGACTAAAAGTCACTCCACCACTGTTGCATGTGGGGATGGAAGTCACGATGTGTGAGACAAATTTTTTCAAATATGAAGGGCCTTCTTAGATGTTCTCCTATTATGTCTGATTTGAGACTAATATGCCAATGATTTAAGCCATCCGTCAGGATAATAAGGGCCGATATTTTTGCACCTCCAATGAGTATGGATTCTGAGATTAAGAAGCGATCAAGTCTAGAGGCAATGTGTCTATCCCCAGAGCGCTTATTATTCCAGGTATACAGGCTATTAGCGGTGCTGATGTTTATCAAGGATGGCTCATTGATCAAGGTATCGAAGTCTTTATTTGTGGCATTTAAGGAGCGAATTCCTCCTTTTTTTTCTTTGAGATTGCGGATGAGATTGAAGTATCCTCCAAGAATCCAATTCTTTTGTCCCACCCATTTATTTAGGATCTCCAGTGAATCGGGGAAGGATTTCTTTGGTGCTAACAAGAAGGGTCCGTAAACGTTGGTGAGAATGCCCCTGATACTGGTCCCAAGGATATGAAAGTCAACAGAAATGGTAAATCTGGTTGCTAGGAAATTTGAAAGGTGTATCTCCAAAGGGTTCCTAATAATGCCAATGCCTCCAACAACACCCTTGGCGTCGATTGCTATTGATTCGCTGCCTTTCCAAACTTTTTCTTTATAGTTTTGAAAATTTCCTCAGAGCATTTGGTTTCTTGTATGAACATAACCGTGGGTTTTTCCGCAGCTATATTTCTTCTTACACAACATAATTTGAGCCCAAAATCTGACGGATGCATTGTCTGAACTTCGACAGACACATGTCTGTTATTTGACAACCCCGTTTTTTTTGTCGTCGGTGGGACTTCGTCGGATATCCGACTCCATTTTGAAACCCATCGACAATTAGACAGAGTATTAAGCTAATATGGAGAAGTCATTCATCCATTAATCGTCGAATTTTCAATTTTGTCTCGTCAGACGTAGAGTCGAATATTTGACATATCAAGGTCAAATATTCAACATATCAACGTGGAATATCTGACATATCAACGTCGAAGATCCGACATATCAATGTCGGATATTGTATGACCAACACTTATCATAAGGAAATATTTTTGACTACATATCCGTTTGTAACGTCAGAGATTCAATGGATATACGTACAAAACAAAAGATAAAGACCAACGAGATTTTCCATTGGTCTTATGGAATGATCGTTGGATATCGTGGCTGTCGTTAAAATAGCCATGTGGAGGATGCATGACACGAGGTGAATGAATGAAGTGGTGCGCGCACTACGTAGACACGGGCGACATCACAATACAGACAGTATGGGTGATTGTGAACCTCATCACGAATGAAGGAAGGAGGATTTGGGAGAATGGAAATTCAAGAGAAATAGAAGCAGAGTACGTCAGATTGGACTCCCCAACCTAGGAACCTGTTGTGAATTTTGGTTTTGTACTATAGGAGGTGCAAACCATAACAACCATGGAGTCTTATGTGCCCCATGCAAGAGTTGTGGAACGTACGTCAAGCCTGTTCAGATCATGTGGGATGACGTTAATCTAGCCATGGGCGAGAGTTGTGGCGGATCAGGCTGGAGATTTAGAGCATGCCAACATGATTATTTTGATCATGAAGAAGAGTGACTTGGACGATGAGACAGATAATTCCTGCAGTATATACATGCACCAACTTATCTTTGATTTCATTCATCTCAGGAAAGAAATTTAGATCTGTGAGAGCCTCCAAGCTAATTTCCCCCTTTGTAAACAAACAGGCTAATAACATGGACTCCACTGATGAGAGTGAGCCTTGCTGCACGCAACATGGCCTGGAATCACTGGGACACAGACTGAGGATATTTAAATATGGTTTGGATATTGAGAAGTGTCAGCTTCACCGAATCAAAGGAGAAGTGAGGGAATGTTTTCAGCAAGTTGCAGAGGACCTCCATGAAGTGAGATTGATTCAGAGGGACCAAAACGCTACTGAGAAATCTCGACATCAGGAGCAATCCCACAACATCCAGGAGCTCATGGATAGACTGACTCATGTCAAGATTTAGGTAGGAACTATGGAATTCAAAGCCCGAGTGCATAATGAAGTAGCCAACCAGAACGTTGTTGATGTAAACTAGGGTTCTGGGACCTCTCTAGCGAAATAAACATGTCTTTATGTTTTGTTGTCTACTAATGGGACAATATGTTTGTATATTTAGGAATATATCCATTAGTAACTTAGATTCTCCTTTTGTTTACTACTGCAATGCCATGAAGAATACAATGCCAGATTCTCCTTTTGTTTACTATTGTGAATGCCATGAAGAAGACAATGTTAGTAAGTACATAAATTACACCTTACATAAGTAAGTACATAAGTTACATAAGCGATGTTGAACTTTGTATTTCAGGACTAATTCAAATAGTACTAATATCTTAGCACATAAAATGTTTCTGAGTATATTGATAAGAATGGATGCCAAACTAATATGAGATATCTAGATATACCGTGACCTTATACTTCTTGAGATAGATTTGAATTTTGATCATAGTGTTCCTTGTCACCATTTGGTTTCTATTGTTGCAAGTATTCATTTAATTCATTCTTGTAACACCTAAGCAACATTTGTTTGGTAAATCATTTGATAAATTAAATATGAGTATGATGAATTACTACAACCATCACTATCTTTCATTGTGCATGCATATAAGATAGAATTGATACAAATTGTCTCTTTGTTACCTTTTAGATATGCTTTCATTACTCCCCTCTTGGAAATTCTTGTAAGGCATATTGGTTGACTATTTCAGTTATAGCCTAAGCATTTTGATTTCAGAAGTATATCACCTTGAAAAACATCTCCTCTAGCTAAATATTGTGCAATGCTTTATATAAAACAAATTATCCTTCAGTAAGTTATGAATGGTATTGGAAGTTTATCTTTGGTGCCTAGTTATATAGAGCACAAGTGTGAAGATAATCTAAAGTTGGCATATTATTTTGGAAGTAATACATGAGTAAAATGTTTGATCTATGTTCAATAAATATATGGCCGAATGATTAATTAGAAGGATCTTTGTTGCTCATTATGTACTAGCTCATGATCGTTGTTAGTATTGAAATGAATGTCTTTGGTTTGATAAAATGTTATTTACATTGAGGTAATGGTTGAGAATATAGTTTCTTTGGAATAAATTGAGCTTATAGTCAACATCATAGGATCTAATTTATGGATTAATTAATAAAGACTTACAACACAAGCTAACTCTTTATCAGGTCAATCTTTGTATTTAAAAACAATGGATGACATAAAACTTGCTATATACCTTTTAATCGATGCTTTCTATTGTTTTATGCTAATTTAATCATACTTATGAGAAAACACCTTATATGATATTTTTTATATTGGTGTCTACTCATGCAAGCATACATTAGGATATGTACAATGCTAGGTTATAACAACTTGGAGCTTCTGCACATAATGGAAGCATTTGAGTGTTATCTAATTTCTCGTACCAAAGTATGTTTGGTATCTACAATTGTAAAGGGATAAAAGCATAGGTTCTCATATTTTCCAAAGCATGACATGTACATTTTACATTATTTCTACTAGGATGAAGTGAGTGACTATGTATTAATTATGCAAGAATCAAACATAATAATTTTATATTAGTTCTATAGGAACCAAATATTATAAACAAAATATTACCTATTTGTAAAGAGTGCATATTTGAATCAATGAAAACAATAAAACAACTTATGAAAAGAAAAACCACATAAGCTTGCAACTAGAACAATTGGTAGCTTTTGAATATCGTTTCCTGTTGTCCTTAGTAGCTCTGGGTGATATGATTGGCTGTGTTGCAGCAAAAGTCTATTGGTGAAACAAATACTCAGATGATAAAAAGCTGAATATGGTAGACATTGCATAAAAGATTAACCTTGAGTTTGAGAATGATTTGACATGCATTTTTAATGACGATAATGCAAAAAAACTTATTCCTCGTATACGTATTATGAATGAAGAGGGTCCTAAAGGGGAATCACAAGACCAAAATTCCGAAGATGATGTATTTTTGAAGAAAATTGAAAGTAACATGCTTCCAAAATTGGCTCTCAGGGGAATTCCAGATATTAATAAATTTTTTACCAAGTCTAGAAAAATCAACAAGTTTGATGAGAATGATGGATTTAAGCCTGAGACAGAATGGATGCTAGATACAAAAGGTGTCAATATGTTAGCTATGATGTGCCATGGATATGTGGATGGTACTAGAACAACAAGTAATCACTTGATTGAGGTTATTGAAGTGCTTGGAATTGAGAACCATATTTCAAAGAGAACTTGTTGCACAAATAATGATGGGGCCCACTTAGATATGAAGAGATAAGGTGTACATCCATACAAACAATTGATAGAATCTATATTCATGTTCCTGAGATGTTCTTCATGTTCCTCTTATATCTTGGAATAAATCATTATTTCATCCAAAAATACTATAATGAATATATCCAAAAATTATTTGAAAACATCGTTCATCAAACACATTAATGTAGCTAGAACATTCATCAATACAAAAGGTACTATTGTATATTCATAGTTCCCATACCTATTCCTGAAGGTAGTCTTACTGATATCTTCATCCTTATGTGTACATGATAGTAACCTGGACTTAATTCGATCTTTGAGAAAATTCTAGCTCCATGCAACTAAACAAACAAATCATTGATCCTCAACAATGGATACCTATTCTTAGTATTAGCCTTGTTTAGTTGTATGTAATCCAAACACAACCTCATTGTTCCATCTTTCTTTTGTACAAAGAGAGCAGGTGCTCCCTATGGTGAAACACTAGGGCGTATATAACCCTTCTTCAACAATTCTTCCAATTGCAATTTCAATTATTTCAACTGTGGGGTACTCATTCTGTGAGGATCTCTAGAAACTAGCATTGTTCTTCGTACCATGTTGATTGTAAAATAAATGTCTTGTTTAGGAGGTAACCTAGGAACTTTTGGGAACACACCTTAAAATTTTTGCAACACAAGAATGTCTTCAATGTGAGGCTCCATATCAGAGGATAATTCTTCCACATGGATCAAATACAATTGGTATCCATTCCCAAGATATTTCTTCATTTGTATGGTTGAGATTTGTCTTACTAAAATAGGCCTTGGAATTCCTTTAACCTAAATGATTTTACCATCCTCATCCAGACACATCATACTTTTATTATGACAGTCAAGAATATCATGATGCAATTCTATCCAATCCATTCCAATAAAAACGTCATATGAACCAAGAGTAAAGATATCCAAGTCATATTTGATATGAAACCCATTCATTTCCAAACAACAATAACCAAGGTAATTTTCCTGTTCATCAAGGTAACCAAATCTCTACAATTTACCCATATGGCCAATATCTCTCCCAACCTTGTATCCTTAAAAAGATACAATTTCAAAACCTACAAATGTATGGAAAATACATTTAAAGACTAATTTTGGTACCTATTAGTGGTTGGTAATGCCCTTTCATGGCATTACCAATTCCCCTAGTACCTTCATCTAGATCATGAATGGAATCTTCTTCCTAGATGTTAGATGATGTTTACAGTATTGGATCAAAGGTTTAGTGTATTGGATGAATACTACTTACCTGCATGACTCTTTTTCATCAACCCATGGCCTTCTTTCTCTTAAGATTATTCGCAATAAATAAACTGGAGAATCAGTAGGTTATGGTTTCCTGGAGTTTGTAAGCCATGCAGTAGCCCAGATGGCTCTACAAAATTACAATTGTGTACATATGCTAAATGCTGAAAATTTTACAGTCTAAATGTTGAGCATTGGTTGTCATTGATGACAAACCATAAATGACAAAGGAAGTCAAAGATCGATTATATGGACAAAGGAGGATGATGACATGGCAAGAATGACACTGGATGTGGAAATTGGAGCCATTGGAACACCTAATGATCCAAATGACCTATTTTGTGGTCATTTGTGCCTTCATGATAAATGAAGTCCACATACTTGGTAATAAAGGTAATTAGATGATGTGGATGGCTTGAGAATACAATGCACTTAAAAAAGAATCCTTTTGACCCACACATTAGATGGTTGAATAGGCTTGAAGAAATGAAGATGATGTGGGAATTTGGGGTCTTTGAACCTTTGGGGATGACCCTAGAGCAAAAGAAGACGAAGGCACTCACACCATATGTAGGAGAACAAGCCCTAAAGGCATATAAAACAAGCTTTAAATAACACCAAGTTTGACCATTACATTGATAATTCAAAGACAAAATAAAACATTAAACTACACTCTCACCTTATTGAAGTCGGCTCAAATTTAAATAAAAATAAAAATCCTTTATGATAGGTCAACTCAGAAATTAATGGAAACCAGTATAAATACCCAGTGCACTTCATTAAAAAAAAAAAAAATTTTTGAGTTCTCTGAAATAGCGAACTGTTTGAGGAAATTCGGTTTCTATCTGAGGAAGTTTGTGGAGGATAGATGGAGCTCTGATTTCGCTATTTTTAAGAAAATTTCTTGGGTTGTAGCATCAACAACATTGAGGCAATTTCGTGATGAAGATACTGTGAAGGTTGACCATCATCCCCAAAAGTACGTCAATTACACATCCAACCAAAAGCACATAATTAAAGATATTGTAATTTTTCGTTGGATGTTGTCTTTTTATACCATGGTTAAAATAATAAAATGCCATAGCCTTGGTCAATGACCAGAGAATGTTTCTTGGTTTGAATTGATGGTACTGGTGTAGTTTTATGTCAACGATAATTTTAGATTCCATGGTTCAATATTATTATATCATCACACCAAATTCAAAGCATTATGCCATGGGAGTAGGAGCCATGGGAGGCGCAAGTAGGAAATGAAGGTCTTTTGGTTTTGGCATTTATCACATCTTGGCTTCTCTAGCTCTATCACACAAGCTTCCAACCATGCTGTGGGGCGCTGCATGATGACATGTGCAAAAATTACCTCTTTATATTTTATAGAATCATTGAGTCTTTAGAAATTTGGAGGGAGCTTTTATCTGTTCCTAGAGCCTATACAACTCACCCCTTGTTCTAAAAATTCATGCGACATGGCTGACCCCAAGAAAAGTAAAAACATAGTTGAAAGAGGATCAAGGAAATAACTAGTGTTGCAACAAGGGCCTTGATATTTTTCGTAAGTTTTCTCTAGAAATAAAAGAAGCCTCATGTAGATTTGAATAATAGAAAATGTTCCCTTATCCATATAATATTTCTCATGGAGGTCATCATAAGCCCCAAGGGGTTGTAGTGTGTACCAAAAATGGTGAAGCAAAGAGATAAGACAAAAATACAACTATAATATAGTTGCTTATACCAGCAATTTAGAAATGTTATTATTCCATTGATTTCACAATATTGAAATGCTACAATAGTAACTTAGTAGAATAAACAACTTCCTATGTTATAAATATTGAAACATGGTGCAACAGACACCTTTACAAAATTATTGCATTTGAGAAGATAATCATCGAGGAAGAGTGTAACAAGGAATGTGACATGTGGATCTAAATACATTCTTTCATTTGAAATATGGAAGGTGACAGTTTATCGGGAACTCATTCCAATTTTTTGGTAGAAAGCGTTCTATAGCAGGTAACAATGTGGCTCTGTACATGAGAAAACAATGTGGCTTTGTACATGAGAAATCAACATTAAACCTTAGCGTAAAACTGAAATATAGTGTTCCATTAGATGGATACAATTGTCAATGCCACTAACTAATAACTGAAGGAAATGCATAGTATAAAATGGGGACATACAATAATGCAATCACTCTTAACACAAAAAAACTTAGGAAATCGGCATTGATGGAGTCTCTTGGCAAGCGTTAAACAGGAAAATTAGCCACACAAGTATATTACTTCTGCAATGACTATAAGGTTTAAAAATGTACGATAATGCAATTATTCCGAGAACGAAAAATGTAACTCGTGCGAATGGAATTGACCAAGTATTTTGATAAGAACTTGAACAACAAAAAGAGTGAAACAAGTACAACACTTCCGATCATAGGAAAGCACATTGCATGCTCCTTTGACATGGTCTCCTGTGCAACAAGCAACACATCAATTGCAGAAAATCAAACAAATAAATGAACCCATGTGTTCTACCATATTACATATTTAAAACAAAATATGAGAAAAGAAACAAAGAACATCAATGATCAATTTGTGTTCATTTATAGAAGGAGGTGCAGGCTTTGAACGATAGAAACCAACATACACAGTAAGGCATGCTGTCAAGAATACATTCAATTTTGGATTCACCTTTACAACAAGGGGTGCCGGTGATAAAACTACAATATCACATTAACAAAATAAATTAATTTATGTGGGTGCAAATTAAGAAAAAATATGCATTAGCTTAGAAACAAACTGAAAGGATACATCCAAATGCTATCGGCAACAAACATAAAATTCTAGCGAGTGGAGAATTAGAGTGCGTTGCACGGTTAGGGTTCCTCAGATATTGCCTAGATGTGTATGTAAAAGCAGAAAAGGAATTTTCCTGAGTTGCCAGTGCAACAACAAGTCAAAACAAGATCTCATCGTGTGATTAGAGATGTGAAGGAAAAATAATTCTATAATCTAACCTTTGCATTTGAGAGGAACGACAAACTCACAGGATCCAACTGGGAGTTTTAGCTTTTTCTTCAACACTTGCAAGTCAGGCCCATAGAACCATGTGGTGTTCTCGAGCGCTATGAAATCCCTTTTGCCAGAATGCTCGGAATTGGCCAGCATTATGTCACCAAAAGCACATGTACTCTAGATCCCTTCTCTATGCATCCAGATTCATAGTTACATAAATTCTTCTCCCATTTCCGACATTGCAACTTTTTTGCAACCACATCGAGTTTCAAACGCTTAGGTGTCTTTGGGAGCAGTAAATGGGGACACTTGGGAACATCAAATTGTTTCTCTTCATACACTTACTCCGGATATAAAGTCCCCCACTTCACATCCCCCCTGCATATTCCAATGAAAAAGCAGTGGAATCTAAACTAGGAACCCGCTCATGCCACTCCTGCACCTCATCTTCATCAAAATCCAGCAATACCTCCTTCAACTTCTCATTGGATTTATGACTCAAATTCCTCAAAATATTTGAAACCCTCGACGACTCAACTACATCCAATGAAATATGGCATTCATCTACAACCTTGCTCTCCCCTTGACCTCTCTACTTTAGAAAGCCTCGACCTGTATTGGTTTCTTATTGTCGTTTCAAAAACCAAAACAAAATGGTGTATTTACCAAGCAAAATTTTTAAAGGAACTAGAGGAATCAAAAGGCTACCTGGTTCTCAAATGGATTGAACTACTATCAATAGCAGGAGAATCGAGAAGGTGAAAAGGGTTCCATAGATGATTTAAACCAAGCCCAGTTTAAGCCACAACAATGTGTGATTCGAACCCTTGCTATGACTGGAACTGTGAATTCCCCTTTTCTGAGTCCCTAAATTGCGTGTGGTGTGGTCATGAGATCTTCTACACAACCTATGAACTGTACAAAGACAGTAAATTCTAGAGATTTACCCCTTCTCAAGTAATTTGGAAAAACATCACTCAAGTAAGTATTTTTTGAGTATTTAAGTATTTTAATGGGCTCTGCCTTTAAGTTCATGGCTCTTTGTTATGTCTTCGTGCAGTCGATGTTAAGGGTCCCTATCCATCTTGCTCATTTCTCTTAATCTATGCACAGTCCAGGTCGAGGGTTCAAATGGCCCAAATGGTCTAGGTCCATGTTTAAATGGCCAAAAGTATTTCATTATGTTTTGTTTTATTTTATTTCTTAGAGTAATTGTTTTATTTGTTTTATGTTTATTTTTTATGTTTTTTAGTAGGTATTAAAATTTTGTTTATTTTTTATGTTGTTATATATATATTTGTTGGTTTTTATGTGTGGTAAAACGTGTAATTTAAAAACTCTACAATTTGGGTTTTCATAGGTAGAATTTATTGGCATAGTTTTGAAAAAAAATGATCATAATTTTTAAAAATCCACCTTACAATTATCATTGTTTGGAATTTTTGGTTCTCTGGGGGTTTATGAGGGTGTTAAATCCATTAAAGACAATATCGACAAATTGATCGAGGGCACAAAAGTGAGAGGCATAAAATTGTCCGAATTTGGATATAATTGTCCAAAACCTAAGCTGCGACAATCTGCACAAAGTAAATGAGAAAGACAATGTGCACAAATAAGATATTTGGTTTTATCCTAAGACAATCTTAATTCATGTAGAGTTTAGGTATCTCTTGGTCAGGTATATGCCACATTTTCCTTTTATGTTATGTTTTTTAATGGAGGGATTTTGTAAATATATAGTAAAACAATACAAAATTATTGCATGGCTTTGAGGAATTTTTTTAAAGATCCATAGTTATTTAAAAGTGTAAATATTGGTGATAGTATCCATTTTGTACTCTAAAATGTGTTTTTAAACATAACTAAAATAAAATATAATCAAATTAATAACAAAATAAATTATTCAAAATATATAGAAACAAATATTAATTGCTTCAAATAGTTTTACACTTTTAAAAATAAAAAGAATCTTTATTAAATGATAGGATATGTGCAATTTTTTTCCATACGATGAGAACAATAAAGATGAATAATTAATTTTTAAAAAATGACCTTTCCAAACCTGGTTGATGACGATTACGACCTTGACGATGACGACAACGATGATGATGATGATGGATGATTTTTTAGTCTGGAAACCCTCCCACATTGTCAATGCATGTTTCTAGCCTAACAATGCCAAATTTTACACCATCTCAGCACATACAAAAAAAAAATTCATCATTGGCCCCACGTAGCACATGATGATAATGATGAAGATGAAGATGAATATGATGATCATGATGATCATGATCATGATGAAGATGAAGATGATGATGAATTCGGTGATGATGAATATGAAGATCATGATGAAGGTGAAGATGAAGATGAAGATGAAGATGGAGATGAATATGAAGATGATGATGATGTCGATGACGACGACGACGACAACGATGATGATGATGATCAAGATGATGATATTGGTGATGATGATGATGGTGATGATGATGACGATGAAGATGATGATTATGAAGATGACGACGACAATGATGATGATGGCGATGATGATGATGATGGTGATGATGATGAAGATGAAGATGATCATGGTGATGTTAATGATGATGATGATCATCGATGATAATGGTGATGTTGATGATGATCATGATGAAGATGAAGATGATGATGAATTCGACGATGATGACGATGATGAAGATGAAGATGATGATGAAGATGAAGATGAAGATGATGATGATGTCGATGATGATGATTATGATGATGATGATAATGATGATGTTGATGATGATTATGATGATGGTGATGGTGATGATGATGACGATGAAGACGATGACGGCGATGAGGATGATGATGATGATGATGATGACAATAACGATGAAGATGATGATGCTGATGATGATATGATGACAATGTTGATGATGATGATGATGACGACAATGAAGACGGTGACATTGATGGTGCTAACGATGATGATGGTGATGATGATGATGATGATGATGGTGATGGTGATGAAGATAATGATGACGGTGATGTTGATGATGAAGAAGATGATGATGATGATGTTGATGATGAAGATGATGATGTCGACGACGACGACGACGATGATGATGATGATGATGATGATGATGATGATGATGATGAAGATGAGGATCATGATGTTGATGATGATGATTGTAACACCCCGATTTTGACCCCGTTTGCATTAAAAATGTATATGATGTATATATTGTAATTAATTGTGGTGTGGAGCTAAAGGCAAAAGCCCCACCATCGATTTAATGTTTTATGTTCCGGTGATTAAAATCATTGCCAATGGTATATCGTGCTATCCAACACATTATAATTTTTGGCATCATGTAAATATGCATTTTAATTAAAATACCCACAACCAGCTATGTCTATGCAACATTAAAAGAGATGGGGGCATGATTTTCCTAAGGAATAGGGAGGGACATTATTTAAACCTTTGGGCCAATGGGAAAAAGCGAAATGTCAAAGGGAGAGCCCATCAAACCCTCAACTACTCATTTTGTCTTTTTCCCCAATCATTAAATTCTGCCAGAATGTGGTTGAGTTAGTTATTGCATGGAGTTGGAAGAGTATGGGCACAAATTCGAATTGGGAAGAGGACCCATTTTTGGAAAAATGTGTTCTAACTTCCTTGGCAAGAAAAATGCCCCAAAATGTATGCTATTCTACCATACACCCACGTTTTCCATTTTTACCTCACCATTTTCTCCTTCACATTGGTTTTATTTCATGCAACTGAAGCTTCCTGTGTGTTCATCCTTCACATTTTTGCTCATTTTCCTTATCCTGCATGCCCAGAAAATTAGTTTTGGTGTTGTTCAACAAGTGGGCAAGGAGTATTTTCGTTTTGGGAGTTTATGGCAGTCGTTTTGGCTCCTGTAATGCCATAAACGTCCTCAGAATTCGTGGGCAAAGAAGATTCACAGTTTTGGGTTTGGTAGAGGACGTTTTGGCCCCGAGATACCCATAGTCATTTTCTAAAATCAATTTGATGAGTTGGGTTTTTGTAGAGGTAGATTTTTCCTCTGTGGAGCAATAGAACGGGTCTGAAATCGTTTCCTCACCTTGGTATTTTTTTGCCATCTGAAATTTGTTTTCGGTTTCCCACATGTTGTAAATTGCTAGCAAATGCATTTTTTCTATTATGGGCATTTTGTTTTGGTCTAAAATTTTATGCACCCTACTTTGGGTCTGAACCAATTAGGAGTGGAAGAGGTAAATTGCTTGATAAACCTAGTGCACGAGGAACCTCACTGAGGGATCTTGAGGGATGATTATTCCTTACTGCACATATTGAATATAACTTGAAGGGAATGCATAGCCTGAGGGACTGTACATTAGAGAAGGGGATGATTCCTTGTGTTGGGTGTGTATGTGTTGGGAAATCCAAGTCAGATCTTATGTAGGTGTCCATAGCTCTATGGTTGATCTCACTAGCTTAGAAAACAAGCATTTCCATCCTCTTGGAAGTCTGATAAATCCAAACATAGCTTTGGATTGATTGAGTTTTGGCATACCTTTGGCTATGTGTGAGCCTACTTAGTTTCCGTTTCCTTGGGGAATCATGCCCAGATCGGGGGTGGCAGTGATGCTGAGAGATAGATGAGCACACTAGCCTATGGTTGGGTGGAACGTTGCAACGACATAGCTGGTTGCGGGGAATATCATTCGAAGATAAGTATTCTTGTGTAATTACCCATGCAACTTGTTGCGACTGCAACTATTCTTCCCAAATTTCTTAAAGTTGGGTCCCCTCTTCATAATTTAGAATTGTTTTAATCGTTGGACCCTTGAGCCTTTTTGGGCATGCTTTATTTTCGAATGACTTTGAAGATTGATTGTCAGCCTGTTTTAAAAGTGCCGTGTTGGAATTTCGTGATGGGTCACGGATGTGAGTCTGTTTTGCAAGCCGAGGATAAATCAAATCTTTTGTTCTTTAAGGCCGCTGTTGCGAAAGTAGAGAGGGTTTAACCTTTACTGATTTTTAAAGCTTTTTGAGCACTTAATGTTTTATTGATCAGGCGTCTTACTATGTTAAATCGACGGCTGATAGCCTTTTCCCGTTCGTCGTTGCGGCTCCCAAATCGATTAGCCAGCCGAAGTATGAAGAGCTCCGACTGCCGATGCGTGTTGACCTTTTCGTCGCATACCCGTAGCATTTTATTTTCCACCGTTGCGGCTGGGAAAGTCATTTGGCTTTCGATGTAATGTCTTCCGACTTCCGATTGAGATTTTCCCGCCTCCATTTCGCATGTCTCTAGTTCTTGTCTCTTCCGTCGTTGCAGCTAGGAAATCCTTTTAGCGGCCGATGTAAAATGTCTTCCGACCTCCGATTGAGAGTTTGCCATCCCTCAGGTCTCGTGTCCCTAACTTTTCTCGTCCACCGTTGCGGCTCCCAAATCAATTTTCCACCTGAAGTGAAAAGCGCTCCGCTGTCGATGCAGGTTACTTGTTCGTTTTCTTTCCCTTTCCCGCCGTTGCGGCTGTGTAAACCAATTGGCTTCCGAAGTCATTATCATTCCGACTTTTGATTTAAAGTTTTCCCGCCGACGGATTGGTTTACCCTTCCGACGTCAGTATTTTTAGCCGCCAAAGAGTTTCTTGTTGACCGTCGTTGGCTATGTTTGTCGAGCCTGTAGGTGGACGAGGTAGGGAGGTCGACGTTGTTAAAATTCCCAGAACAGGTGGTGCGCCTAGCCATTTCTTATGGATTAGCCATTTCAGTTGATTTAAATTGATGTTTTATTTTAGGATATGACCCCAGTGAATGATGCACGTTGTTTAACTGCAGGAAGATCCACAAGGTTGTTGATATTGCCATGGCTCAGGTAGAGTAGAAGACAAGGATGATGACGATATAGGCACGAACCGGACGGCCTGCACGTTACTAAATGGCTCATGAGTGCATACAGATAACATACAGGAATATGAAGCGTTGAAGGACTGAAAGGTCACACGTATGGGGGCAACCCAAATGATCTGCTGTTGTAGTTTAAATATTGAAAAAGTTAAAACGATTGGGACTTTTTCCCTGGAAAAACTTGTACACCATTTGCTTGTAAGAGGAACTATTTCGTTTTACAATCAGAAACTGCAACTTTTGCCTGCTGGAGAAAGAAAGATGTGGAATGTATCAATGTGATTAAATGAATAATGTTGAAGGGGAACTATTTTGTTTTCAGCTGTGTTTCGTTAACTGTGAGAGTGTTTAACTTCCTGAACCGATGTTCTTGTTGAATGTTCTTCAGTATATTTTTGTGATGTTTTCCACTGTGAGTAATAAATGTTGTCCATAAACAATTGGCTATCTGGTTGTTCAAATATC
>LPNX010156148.1:84048-94108 GCA_001517045.1 Pseudotsuga menziesii
TTCGCTGGTCAGCAATCTTCTGTTGCATGAGCGGAGTTCGGATATGGGGTAATAATGCTGCAATAAACCATTCCTTGTGCTACGCAGGACTAATGGTAAAGCTGACTTGGTCTAGTAGAACTTTGAATCTCTGGTCAAAGTCCCACACGGATTCACCGCGCCACTGTTGAATCTCTTTGAGCTCAGTGATGCTCTGCGATTCTGATTTAGGCTTCTTAAATTCTTTGGTGAGGGCTGCCTTAATCTCATCTAAAGTAGGGTTCTGAGTACTGGAGAATTTCATGAACCAGGTCAAATCCCGGTCCCGGAAAGAAGTAATGAGCTGCATGGCTCGCACATCCCGGTCTGTAATATTCTTCGCGTTCCATACTGCTTCACATAAAAACCAGAACTGTTCGGGGTCTTCGAATCCCGTGCCTTTGAAGATGGGAAACTTAATATCATCATCTAGGTGGGCCATGGCGGTTCTGGGAGGTTTGGGAGGGGGATAGGATGTCGAGGGAGGGGGATTTACAGAGGCAGATTGACCTGTGGCCAGAATACTCGGACTTGGTTGACTGTCAGACTGCGACGAAATTTCAGGGGCCACAGGGCTTCGCTACGGGGTGACAGGGGGGTTTCCAAGTGAAGGGATTTCCTCAGAGCCTGACTCTTCAGAATTTACAGGGGAAGATGCGGTAGCTTGACCTAAGGAATAGGAGTCAAAATATCTTTTGTATCTATTTCCACTTCGCAGCAAACCACTTTGCTCGTCGAAGGTATTATCACTTGCAAACATATGTTAGTACTATGAAGCTAGCAGTCTGATTCAAACCACAATATACCCTTTTCAGCCAAGAGTATTTTAATCCGCAAGCTTAATGAATTTAAAAACTTACCACAAGGACCTTTGAAGAACTGTCGTTCAGCTTCGCTGAAGGAGGTACTTGTGTTAATGGCAAACTCTGTTACGAAAGCTTCCAATGTGCGCGTTGTCCAGAAATCAACAGCGCGGGATACCTCGTTGTTCACGTGTTGCACAAGATTGACCCTTGTGGGGGTCCACGTGGGAACCCGTCGAGCTTGGAAGTTCGTCCTTCTTTCTGTTAACCTAGACAACCACTGGTGCAACTCTATGTGGATACTACTAAAAAAAATTTCATAAGCATCACAAAAAACATACCTTTGTAAAAAGTCACGTGCGCTACAACACGAATTTGTGTTCTCTTGTTGCGTGAATTGTAGATAAGTATCAGCAAACCAATCACCGATTTCCGTCACAGAGGGCCTCCAGAACATAGCCCTCGAGGTACGACGTAAACCCCTCTTGAGCAGATACTGAGTTCAACCGGCAACGGAACCAATTTGTTGGGAAATAGGGCAGACCCGGGTTTAATCCTTTTATGTCGCACCAACAAAAGACCCACTGTGTTGGCCCTTTCGGCAACAACCTGCACACAGGTTGCAGTCTCACTCGAAACAGCAATGGGGTGCCGCAGAATCAGGTTTCTGCAAGTAGAGAGGGATATTACTATACCTTAGCCTTTACTAACTTATTAATCAATAATTACACAGCTGTGTCATTCACTTTTATACAACTTCGCAGATAGATAAACAACCGTGACTTGCTTAACCCACTATAGGGAATTCATAGCGAAGCTTGTTATTAGCAGTGATCTAAGTTATCAAATGTATACAGTTATTAATGCATAAAAGACAACAGAAATAGAAACAACACAAGAAACCACAACACCAAATGTAACGTGGTTCACCCCCAGTGTAGGGGCTACGTCCACAAACTGTGTTTTATTCAACTTGATACAAAACCACAGTTTGATCTACGCACTCAGCTGCAGATCCCTTCAGTCCTTAACAGCCGCGCACACAGCAGCAGGCCTCTACACACACAGCTGCAGATCTTTTCTCAATCTTCTTACAAAAACCCTCTGCGCACACAGATGCAGAGGTCGTCCACGCACACAGCTGGGACTTAACCTTTCCTTACAAAATCATCCTTAACTTCGCCTTAGTCTTTCTTACATCATAAAACCTAACCTTTCTTATTTACACAAGTGCCTATTTATAACACACTATTTACAAAACCATGGCTTCAAACCATGGGCACCCAAAAACCCTAAACCCTGGATTTAAACCATGGGTTTATTACAAAAAGGGATTTTGACTTACCCCGACACCCCTAAGACTATTTTGACCCGTAACTCCGCTTACAAACAACCGCGAAGTTACCAAAACTAATAGTCCTTAGGGTACGCGTCCCAACAACCACACATAAAATAAGATCAAGACCTTTCGATTAGATAATGGCGGAGAATTCACATCAAATGAATTCAAAGACTTATGCAAACAATCAGGGATTACGAGTGAGTTATCCACTCCATATAATCCACAACATAATGGGGTTGCAGAAAGGAAGAATAGAACTATCATGGAAGCTGCAAGAGCAATGCTTCATGATCAAGATCTTCCCATGCATATATGGGCAGAGGCTGCTAGAACATCGGTGTATGTACAGAACCGTACTCCACATAGAGTACTTGAGAACAAGACACATGAAGAAGTATTTTCCAGCAAGAAACCAGAAGTTAGCCATCTTAGAATATTCGGCTGTCCAGTGTACATACACATTCCGAAATAAAAGAGGACAAAGTTAGATCCTTCAGGAAAGAAGGGTATATTTGTGGGATACTCTGAAAGCTCAAAGGCTTACAGAATATATTTCCCAGGATTCAAGAAGATTGACATCAGTAGGGATGTAACATTTGACAAAGACTTGGCTTACAACAAATCCAGAAAGAGACCCGCTGAAGATCCTGAAGAAGCAGAAGCACCCAGAATTCATGACACAACCATGAATGAAGAAACTCAAGAAGAAGATCGATAATTTGAAGAACCTTAAGAACCTGTAGATCCACCTCAAGAGAAGAATCCTCACAAGAGGAAACCTGCTTGGGTACAAGAATCTATCCAAGGTGAGGAAAGATATGGGGCTCCAGAAGAGAATCACAGACTGAGAAAGGGAACCAGATCCAGCTCCGGGTATGTAGCTTTACTATGTGACTTTATCAATAAAGAACCTTCCAATTATGAAGAAGCGGCAGAACAGAAAGAATGGAAGGATGCTATGATCAAAGAGTATCAATCAATCATGAAGAACGATGTTTGGGATGTTGTCCCAAGACCAAAAGGGAAGTCGGTTGTAACTTCCAAATGGATCTACAAGATCAAGCATGCTACAGATGGTAGCATAGAGAAATATAAAGCAAGATTCATGGCTCGTGGTTTCTCATAGAAAGAAGGAATAAATTATGAAGAAACCTTTGCACCTATAGCCAAATACACTTCCATCAGATTAGTACTTGCTCTGGTTGCAGTGATGCAATGGAAGATACACCAAAAGGATGTCAAGACTGCTTTCTTGAATCGTGTAGTGGAGGAGGAAGTGTATGTAGAGCAGCCACTTGGTTTTGAGACACATGATAGGGAGTCTCATGTGTGTAGATTGAAGAAATCCCTGTATGGTTTGAAACAGGAACCCAAGACATGGTACGGTAGAATTGACAGCTTTCTATCCAGTTTGGGCTTTACCAAAAGTAAAGCAGATTCCAACCTTTACTACAAGGTTGAAGAAGGCAACCCAGTGATGCTCCTAATGCATGTAGATGATCTGTTTGTAATAGGTATGGATGGGTTGATTGCCGATACGAAGAGAAAGCTTGCTGCCGAGTTCGAAATGAAGGACTTGGGTATGATGCACTATTTTCTACGCATGGAGGTGTGGCAGAATGCGGATGGAATCTCCCTCGGACAAGGGAAGTATCCAGTAGAGATTCTGAATAGGTCCAGGATGATGGACTGCAAGGCCATGAACACGCCTATGGCATCGAACCTAAAGCTATTGAGTGATGCTTCATCGGAAGTGGTTGATGCTATGATGTATCATCAAATGATTGGGTGCTTGATGTACCTGACAAACACAAGACCAAATATTTGCTTTGCTGTGAACACCTTGAGCCAGTTCCTGATAGATCCGAGACATGTTCACTTGATTGCTGCAAAACATATTCTAAGGTACCTGAGGGGTACAATTGATTATGGGCTCAAGTATGAGGAAAATCAAAAGATTAACTTGGAGGGTTATGTTGATTCAGATTGGGCAGGCAGTGCCATCGATAGGAAGAGCACTTCAGGGTGTTGCTTCAATATGGGATCAGGTGTGATCTCTTGGTTTAGCAGGAAGCAATCCTGTGTGGCACTGAGTACAGTTGAAGCAGAGTATGTCGCAGCTTGTTTAGCTAGTTGTGAGGCAGTATGGCTGAGGAAGCTACTGTTTAATTTATTTGATCTACAGATGGATGCTACTTGTATACATTGTGACAACTAGAGTTGCATGAAGCTGTGGGAGAACCCGATGTTCCATGACAAGTCGAAGCACATTGAGATCAGGTATCACTATATCAGGGATATGGTGCAGAGGGGAGCAATGAAGCTCCAGTATGTTGCGACGGATGAATAGATAGCTGATGTGTTGACAAAGCCATTGGCTAGGGTGAAGTTTGAGTACTTCAGGGAGAAGTTTGGTGTTCTCCAGATTGAGGTTCCCTCCAAATGAAAGTGATGAGTCCGTGAGCCATTCTGACATGGTGAGAGGATTGGTTCCTTCCATGGTCAAATGTAAGGGCTAAGACATTCTGTCATGGTGAGAGGATTGGTTCCTTCCATGTCAGATGTGAGTGCTGAGCCATTATGATGTGACTATAGGATTGGTTCCTACATGATTAGATATAAGCGTTGAATGCCATTCTTGGAATGGAGGCACCTGGTCAGTTACCAGGAAAGCTCAATCTGGGACTGAGGGCCATTCTGATGTGACTATAGGATTGGTTCCTACATGATCACATGTGAGTGTAGAGCCCTTCTAACATTGGTTGTCAGATGTAAGTGCATAGCCCTTTTGACATGAAGGATTGGTTCCTTACATGGTCAAATATAAGTGCTGAACCTTTCTGACATTGGTTGTCAGATGTAAGTGCAGATCCTTTCAACATGGAGGATTGGTTCCTCGCATGGCCGAGTGTAAGTGCTGAGCCTTTTCGAAATTGGTTGTCAGATGTGAGTGCTGGGCCTTTTTGACAGGGTTGTCAGATGTGTTCCCACATGGTCAAATGTGAGTGCTGGGCATGCCTTTTTGATATGATTATAGGATTGGTTCCTACATGATCAGATATAAGTGCTGGGCAGGCCATTTTGACTTAGGTTCAGATATAAGTGTTAGAAGAAGACCTACATGGAGGTTAGGCCTACAACCAACATGAAAAAGGGTTGGCTCTGTAGAACTTCTTGTGATGAGAATAATCATGAGATAGCACCTGTGATGATCCCATGATGATCCAGATCCAGTGATGATGCTCTAGAGATGATCCAGATCGAGTGATGATGATTCGGATCGAGTGATGCTCCAGATCTAGATGAATATGACTTGAAAATGAAGATGACTTGAAGATGGAGATGACTTGAAGGTGAAGATGACGAGGACTCGATCATCGAGGACTCGATGATGATCCAAATGATACAGAGAAGAAGACTTGTACTGATAAATTGGGTCGAGAGAATACCTTCCTAGTTAAGAGGGAGTGTTGATGTAATTGTAACTTTGGAATGTATTCACTTGTATTTATTATGTATTGTACCCTGATGTTTATTCCGGGATGTGTCTATAATGTAATTGAGTCATGTCATGCCCCGATGTTCCGATTGGGAGTTTCTATAATGTAAACAAGTCATGTCAAGTCAATGTGGGTAACCCTCCTATTGTTCAAGGGTTAAAGTCCCTGCAGTTTCGGGGCAGTAGGGTTGTTAGACTCACCTAGTGAAGTCGGCCCTAGTAGGGTTTAGTCAAGTCAGGAATTAGTATAAATAGAGAGCTAGCCTCTCTATTTATCAGAGACTCACTCACACTCAGTTGTAGCGCATAGCTGAGGAAGAAGAAGACATTAGGGCTAGGAAGAAAGAAGGTTACTGCTGTCGGGAGATCATCTTACTGTTTTAGGTTTTACTTTTGTTGCTGATTCTATCTCTGAGGAAGTTGCAGGGTTTTCTCCATTTATGTTTTCCTCGAGGAAAAAAATTGTGTTCATTGTCTCTTGTGTTTGATTGTTGTGCTTGTTATTCTCTCAGTTAAAGATCCTAATATAATGCTAGCTTAATGTTAAAAATATAACAGAACTGATGGTCTTGGCTGGGTTGAGTCGATACATTGGCTAACAACCCAAAACCTAGCCGACAAGGCAAACGGAGATAAAAAATTTGAAAATTTTTCTAAGTGTCAAAATCATCGGAAGATGTTTGTTGAAGCAGAGATGAGGTGTTGGCAAGGTTCACCGAAAGGGAGCCGACACATCGGAAGACAAAGGAATATCGATCCGATAAGGAATCAGAAGACAAAGGGAGATCGATCCAATAAGGCGTCGAAAGGGAAATGAAGATCGATCCGCAAAAGCATCGGGTGAGAAACCTGAATTTTTGTCAATCGGATGGGAAAAGCTGAGTTTCCAGAAGCAGATTTTCAGCAATTTTTTTCAGTGGAAAAGAAGGATTTCAGTGGGACTTAGAGGTTCTAAAAAGGTGAAAAATGGCAGCGATATTATGCACCAGATTGTGTGGAAAATAAAATATTTACAAAAAAAAATGAGGGTGCTGCCCTTAACCTGCCCTGCAGTGGCACAGGGAAGCCACAAAGGGGAAAGCCCCCTTGACCCCCGTCATCCCCCTGAGACCGTCGTTCTTGATGAAAAGAAAATTCCGTGTTTTGAAAAAGTTGTCAATATAGTATTTTCCAAATGCAGGTAAGTAATTATGAACTCATGAGATTGTTATGCAGCTAACAATTGTGTTTATTAACACATTTTGCAAAATTATAGTCACCTTCAAAGGCAACATTCTGCACAGAGCAGTTTCAAAAATTCATTCTTGGTTGGGCCAAGATGAGAATCGATGACATGGATGATGTATAGGACCCCTATGAGTTCAAGGAATATGCTATGGGAGAAAATTCCAGAGTTGGAAATGACAAGACAAAGTCCAATGGGAGGAGAAATCAAGAAACTCCCCCAGATTTTGCAGCCACCATGAGGAGCCTAAGGGTGGAGTTGCAAAGTTGCAGAGAATAAAATGAAAGGATGCTTAAGGCTCAAGAAGATCAAAATCAGATAAATGCAGCTATACTGTAGAGTGTGACAGACATCCAGGGACAGATAAACTCTAGGCATCAGACAACTAATCCAAAATGAAGCAGGAGTAGCGCTAGGGGAGATTCCTGTAAAAGGTCCCATGTCTCCAGGAAGGATTCCAGGGACAGAAGGAGTACTCCAAAATGGCCTACCAGTGGGTCATCTGATTCTGAATAACCCAGTGGGGATTCAAGTTCTCCATCTCGTAGGAATAAGAGGAGGAGAAATTACAAGAACAATTCACGAGATGAATCAAAAAAGGAAAGGCCTCCTACTTTTAATGGTGAGGTCAATACTGGTCAAGAAGCTAAGGCTTGGCTTCTTGGGATGAGGAAGTATTTACAAGTTCAAGACTACTCCAGAAATATGAAAGCAAGGGTAGCTATATTCAATTTGACTGGAAGAGCATCCATATGGTGGGAACGCCATAGACAAGTAAAGAAGTTTAGTGAAAGAAGAATTGTGTAAAAACAATTCAAGAAATACTTCAAGCAGAAGTACCTCTCTGACAGGTACTATGATGACAAGATTAAAGAATTCCATGAGCTGAGATTAGGACAATAGACCATGGAAGAGTATGCAAACAAGTTCCTAGAATTGTTAAGGTATGTCAGGTACATCAAAGATGAAAAGGTGAAGATCCAGCATTTCCTGAGTGGATTGGCTCAATATTACAAAGACAAAATTGAGTTTTACGAACCTAGAACTCTTGATGAAGAAATAAGGAGGGATAAGTATTTCTATGAGAAAGGCAAAGGTAAACCTAATTATCCTAAGACATGGAAGGAAAAGAAGAGTGAGAAGTTTGACCAAAGGAAGAAAGGTTTCAAACCTTCTAACTTCAGGAATCAGCAGAAGCAACCATCACAAGCTGAGAAGCAGCCAGCCAGAGTGATGGGAGAAAAGCCTAGAGATCCACAGAAGAACAGAGAACCTCTCCAATGTTGGAAATGTGGAGGACCCCACATGCGCAGGAATTGTCCACTCGAGAATGAGAGTGCAAGTCCAACTTACAACATTCAAGAAGCAGAAACAATGGGTCAAGTAGCAAGGGTTGTCCCTAGGATTTATGCAGCACTGGAGGACCGCTAGGCAGATCACCAGTCAACTATGGTTGAATTTGTAGGTAAGATTGTTGAGAAATTTGTTTCTATTTTGATTAACCCTGGTTCTACTCACAGTTACATTACTCCTAGAGTAGTGGAGATTTGTGCTTTTAAGAAAGTAAAGCATAGAAAGTCTTCGTTAGTTCAGCTAGCCATTGGAACTAAGAGAAAGGTTAGTGAAGTGGTAGAGAAATGTCCATTGTTCATGAATGGATTGGTCACTTGTTTCTATCTGAATGTTCTACCACTTGGTTCCTATGATGTTCTCATTGGAATGGATTGGTTAGACGCTCACAGAGTAAAGCTTGACTGTTATAATAAGGCGTTTGAGTGCTTGGATGAAGAAGGCAACTCAAGGATTGTGAAAGGCATTCCAAAGGTGATTTCTGTGAGGCAGATTTCAACAATGCAGTTGAAGAAGTTTTGTAGGAAAGGTTGTCAGGTGTATGCAGCTCATATTTTGGAAGAAACAGAGGATGAGACTCCTAGGTTGGAGGAATTTCATGTGTTGCAAGAATTCAGGGATGTGTTTCCTGATGAGATTCCAGGGCTTCCTTCAAAGAGGGACATTGATTTCACAATTGAACTTGTTCCAAGAGTAGCACCAGTGTCTAAGACACTATAGGATGAGTACACCTGAGATGCTAGAACTGAAGATGCAACTGCAAGAATTGTTGGAGAAGAAGTATATTCGACCGAGTGTGTCTCCTTGGGGAGCACCAGTTCTGTTTGTAAAGAAGAAATATGGTACACTTAGGTTGTGTATTGATTACAGACAGCTGAAAAAATTCACTGTGAAGAATAAATACCCATTGCCTAGGATTGATGACCCCTTTGATCAAATGAGAAGAGCAAAGGTATTTTCCAAGATTGACTTGAGGTCTGGTTACCATCAAGTAAGAATCAAGGATGAAGACATTCACAAGACAACCTTCAGAACAAGGTATGGACATTATGAGTTTGTAGTGGTACCATTCGGTCTCACAAATGCACCAACTACATTTATGTGCCTTATGAATAGTGCCTTTAGCAGGTATTTGGACAAGTTTGTTCTTGTTTTCCTTGATGACATTCTTATTTATTCTAAGAATGAGGAAGAGCATGAAGAGCATTTGAAATTGGCATTACAATTGCTCAGGGAGCATCAGCTGTATGCAAAGCTAAGCAAGTGTGACTTCTATAGAGATAGAATTCAGTATTTGGGTCACATTATCTCAGAAGAGGGTATATCTGTGGACCCTGAAAAGATTAAAGCCATTATGAATTGGCCTACTCCAAGAAATGTAACAGATGTAAGATATTTTATGGGACTTGCAGGATACTACATGAGATTCATTGAAGGATTCTCCAAAGTTGCACATGCCATCACTTATTTGCAAAAGAAGGGGATAAATTTTGAATGGACATCGATGTGTGAAGAAAGCTTCCAGGAGTTGAAGAATCTTCTCACTAGTGCACCAGGGTTTTCATGGATGATACCAGGGTTTTTCATGCTTTCCCCAAGGGTTTTATATTTTCTTGTTTTGATGATGGTGTTAGCACTCAGAATGTACCCAGGTTGTAAAAGGTACACCCCGAGTTAACAGCAAAACCACTTTAGGAAGATATTGGTATTCTCTCCCAAAGAGGGATCTCTCAACATGAACTTTACAAATTGCAAGACAAAACGGTAACAATATTTAAAGGTTTATTTATTTGGTTGAAACAATCACATATCCATTGGGCAAT
>LPNX010156148.1:96227-106897 GCA_001517045.1 Pseudotsuga menziesii
ACGAGATGCGGGATGTGTCTCTGTCTCAATTTTGGACTCGTCAGTGAACTGCAGCAAATTATCCATTTCAGCTAACCCTTCAACAGCTTGATGCTCAAACGGTTTGTTTTTGTTCGCTTGCTTTCTCAATGATATCACCTGGTGGGGGTCATAGTTCATATTTACATTCTTTACGAACTCCATATTCTCCATCAATCTCTCTATACATGCCAGGGCACCTTTGCCTTTAAAAATGAAAGGGCCGACTTTAAATGGAAATTTAATATTCAAAGATTTTCTGAAAGCACCGAAATGCTCCTCCTCTGATAACAACCTTTGCCTCATAAACTCTAGAGCAAAAATTCTGGGGGTCAAAAAGGAAGGCAACCTATAAGGCTGACCTGTAAAGACATACACTCTCAAAACAGTATTATCTCTGTACAGAAACCAGTCTCCCACCCACCCCTCGGGTGAAGACTGCATCAAACATTTCATTTCATCAAGGACCCGGGGCAACTCTTGATCAAACAACATCCTGTATATTTCAGACATGATCGAATTGGCAAATTCGATCAGGTTGATTTGCTTTGGAAAATCAGAAGAGGATAGAGTACTTATGAACTTCAATTCTGTAACATTAGAACATACTAACATGTTAAGCAGGTGTGTTTGAAACCTAAAAAACTGGACCTTGGGAAATTTAGTCAACTGGAGGTGGATCGCTTCGGCCAGATATTCATCTAAATTAAGCACAGGAACTGACTGGGACTCGGGACTTAAAGAATTTACTTTTAGCAGGAAACCAATGATAACATCACCTATATGACAGTCGTCATCTAGACCTAACACTTAACAAACCAAAGACATTACCCACTGCACTTCAGTTCTAAAAATGTGCAAGGGGTAGGGCGAGGTAAGGCCTTCAAGGGACTGACCTTCCCTTAGGATACTTGACAGGAATCGAGAGCGAGCATCATCGTTGCAAATTTTAAAAAACTCGGCAAGGACAGACTCATTTACAGACTCACGGTTCACAGGGTAACTTTCGGGCAAACTAAGATTTCCCCTAATGGCCGAAGCATCAATTTTACACAGTATCTTCGACGCGAACCGACTCACAATGACTCTCTGAGAGGGAGAATAATTTACTGCGCACCATTCGGAAAATTCAGGGAAGTGGAGGGTTTGCTCCAGGGCAAAAAAGTACAAAAAGGACTTGCATACATTCAGAACGTCATTCCCTTGCGAGAAACAAGACCACAGCCTCTCTTTGTTGCCTGACACACTTCCTGTAGACAAGAAAGGATCGTAGACACCCCTGTGTCTATCTACCAAGAATTCTTCTCTTTCATCCGGGACCCGACCAGACACAGAGGCTTCGCCTTGTTGATCCATTTCTTAATTTATAATGATAATTGAGCGAAGGAATTACAGGATTAAGGTCCTACCTAGCTCACTGTGGAGGCGTGTGTTCGGAATGCGCCTGGTGCTGACAACTGGGAGCGCCCAAATCGACAAGTCCTTTTCGTCGGGTCCCAGGCAATAAAATAATCGCTGGAGAGGTCAATTTTGCCTTTATAGGACACCCCCGATTAGACACGTGGGAAGCATTCATTTCCGCAACCGTTACTTATCTCTAACAGCCATGCATCTTTCTACTCCGGGTTCATTTCCGACCGTTGATCTCTTCTGTGCAAATTCCTAGCCTTCGGATCGTACACCACATGTGCTTTTCCGCCGAGCCGTCTGAATTTATCTACCCTGCAACTCTGGGTCCCGGAAACATCTACAGCCATCGATCTGATCTTCCTTTACAGGCGGGCCATTAGATCATGTGGCGCCCATCCAATTCCACTGGGCTCATTCGCTTTATCCGTCGAGCAACTTTAATCAGCGGAATTGCTCCCAGCCGTTGATGCGATATCCCTTCAGCTACGCACCGTCGGATCTTCAGTCGCGTACCCAATTCCGCTGGGAACTCCGGGATTATCCACCGTGCTAGTTCGACCTCCGAAATCATTGCTAGCCGTTGATCTATTACCCTCCAATCTCCAACCGTTGGATCGGGCAGCATATAATGAGTTCCGCCGGGTGGCTCAAAGGTTATCCCGCGTGCATGTTCATCTCCCGGAAACCAAAACAGCCGTCGATCCACGCTGTCTTTAATCCTCGGCCGTCGGATTTACCTCCACGCATCCCTTCCGCTGGAAGCTCTGGTGTTTATCCGCCGCGCAGGTTCCGGCTGCGAAATCAATCCCAACCGCCGATGTGATCCGATTCCTTCCCTCCACCGTCGGATCAAGAGGAATATATGTGATTCCGCCAACTCCCATTTCTTTAACTAACTTGCACTTTCTCCCGATGGATCGGTTATGAACCGCAGATCATCCCCGAATCAATTTGTAACCCTTGATTTGTGCAGGCGGCTAAAGGCCCGAACTTCTGCTATCTTCCTCGCATGTTTTGAAAGGCAGAGGGAGTATTAGCCATGGATTGGCTCCTTCTTTCGATCACAGCCTAGGATTTTTGTTAACTTGGCTGCTCTTTTAGACCATCACGTCACCTTTGTATCATATCTTTAAACCAAAGTATTTAAACAGCACAATCTTATCCCCCCCCCATGATCTTATATTGCTTTTGTTCAATACAGGTGCTAACAGCTGGCTCCCTTGAGTAAGACCACTTGTTGTGAGGGGATGATTCCCTATTCCATATCTTGAACCACCTTTTCAAACCCATCAAGGTCTAGATCTCCAATTTCCATATCATCCTGATCATCCTCCATCAGATCCATATCAAGTCCTTTCTTTGGGGGTTGCTACTTTCCCCCTTTATATGCTTCTATGTTGTTGGTGCTAATGTGTAAGCCGTCATTGTCTAGAGTTCCTTGCAATTGTTTGGATTGGAGAAAATCAAAAGCATTAGAAGAGATGGGTTTTTTGTTTACCTCTAGGCCTTGATTTCTCTTTGCCGTCCTTTTTTTTCCTGAAACCTTGGTGAATTTATCAACATCCTTGACGTCTTTTCCTTTCTGTTGGGTAGTCGGGTTGAATTCTGGGAATTCCATGAACAAGTGTCCATGTTCATGGTAGCACTTGAATTTGAAAGGTATTTGTTCGTAGTCTAGAAGTTGGAACCATTCCTCATCATACTAGCTTATATTCATCCCTTCTGGTAAGTCCTTCGTTATGTCCATGTAGACACAAATGCGAGCATAAGATGCATATCTCATTTTTTTGTCTTCTCTGCCATCTTAAAAAATTGTTGGCCTCTTTTCCTTATTTACATGACCCAGGTTCAACAACAACACAAAACCAACAAAACACCCAAATACATCAACCCAACGGGGCAAGATCAGTCAGCAGCACCCGTGAGGTAGGCATAGTCTCACCCAAGATATCTTAATGTGTAATTGCTAGAACCATGTTTCTGTAGTTGGAGAGGGAGTACAGTGCCTTGGCGTGCGACCAAGGAGCTCGACACAGATGGAGGAATAGAGTCTTTTACTACTCAACAACGCCGCAACAGTGCGGCACAACCAGCGTGTGACACTACTTTATCCTTAAAACCTTAACAACTGGTGCAACTATGTGACGCAACTGATTCCTTGAACGTTCATGACAACGGCGCAAAAATATTATAACTTAACAGTATTTTGACAAGAGTAATATATGGTGCTCAACAATGCTTTAGTTATTCATTCATTTACTATGTTCATCAATATTGCAACATTCATTCACACAATAACTGTAAATAATGGAAGATAATCAAACATTCAACAATGACAGTTAAATATTCAGCCATTCACATTCACCATTCAACATTCATCAACACAGGAAATAACGTGGAAACCCATCTAGGAAAATCACCAAGATGCTCTTCATCTAGCATGAGAAATATAGGGAGCACCTTGCAGTCTGCGACTTGCAGACTGTTCTTAAGATATGTCTTTTAGCTTAACTCTTGTTGCTATCATTCTCTATGGTTTATTCTTCTATCTACTCCTACCGATCCACACACAGCTTGGATTGAATCTTCTACTTTATGGTCCATGCACTCAGTTGCAGATCAAATCCTACAAATAGTTTGCGCACTCAACTGCAGATCTATGGCTCAACAACCTTCTACTATCAGAGTCCTTTTACAATAGTTCTACTCTTACCAACTCTTAATGAAGCTAACTGAAAACCTAACTTGAAACTATTCCTTGAAGCTGACCCTTATATAGAGAGGGCTCCGCCTATTTATAGTGTTACAAGACCCCACAGGGTCAACTGAGTACAACTCAGCTATTACAGACTCAAGTAGCTACAAAATGTCTTCTATTACATTAATGCTGGCCCATACCTAGTCGTAAAATTCCTGCATTACATTAACCACAACCATAACTAGCTGCAGACATGTCTTTCAGCCTACCTGTACAGGTCATAACTAGCAATAAAACTGTCCTTTAGTCTTTCATCGGCTCGTCCTTCTGCAGTCTTCCTTGACTTGCACCTGTTCATCCTTAACTCTTCTACCTGCCTCTTCCATTGAATTGGGTCTACCTTTCCTCGTCGCAACTTCCTCTACTCTACTCTTGCGCTTCTTCCTTTAGCTGCCTTTCTTTGTCGCACGCCTGTTTTTCCTGTCGGATTCTTCCTTATGCACTTTTCCTGGCCCAATAAGACCCCCAACACTCACATGTGGCTCATCCCGAGCCACTAAGCAAAATTGAAACTACTGGGAAAATTTTAAGTCTCTAGCATAGGTTGCGCCACAGGACTAACCTTGTCCTGAAATTCCTGCAAAATTTGTTACACCCAGGCAACATCCGCGCTAATCCCTTCAGCTTGCTTTGCCAACTATTCTACACGATTGGAACTGATATGTTCTGATGGTCCTTCTTCCAATGACTGAGTGATATGATGGAGCTTCTGTTGTACAAGCTGAATAAGCCCTGTAACTCGTTTTGATTCCAACTAGTGTGTTGTTACTTCGTCATTCCTACTCTGCTCCTTGTCGCGCAAAATATTTACCTCCTGCTAGAGCTGCTTCAGCTCGACTAATTTTGCAACTTTCTCCTTAAGCAACAACTTCTTTATGTCTACTTTTAGCGTTGTAATTTTCATCTTGGCCTGCCATTCATCTTCCTTGATCTTTTCCACTATATCGTCTTCCAGAAGAAATCTCCATGTCGCGGAGACGACTTCAACTGCCTCAGTGCAGATTTTTTTCTCCTTGCCTTATCCTCCCCATAGCCTCCGATGTTGTATTTCTACATTCCTCAATTGTTAGGATATTTAGACACTTAGGAGTTAGTTAAGATCAACTTGTGTAATATATCCGTTAGGTAAAAGTGTGTTTCTTTAGTATGCATTAGTATGCATTTGTAAATATTCTAATCCGATGGTCACGATATGTTCTAAACATAGAGTGATCCGACGGTTCAACTTCTCTTAGATCATACCTACCATTGATCTGTGGCTTAACACCTGATTGGTCTATGATCTCTATTTAAAGAGCATAGAGGGTCCTTGGCTAGTTGATCGATTATGAGAAGCTCATGTAACTTTCCTTCTTTTGCATAATAAATTGCTCCAAGTAGCTATTTGGCTGGGGCCGTGGACTGTTTCCCTCTTGAGGGTTTTAACCACGTGACAAACATTGGTGTGTTGATCTGTGATCTATTTGTGTGAAGCGGTTTCTGAAGGTGTTTGGTCTTTTGGGAGTACCCTGTGTACCCGAACATAGTATCAAAGCTTTTATGAAGAGCCGCTTTCGGTTTTGATCAAGATCTGGAACCGGTGTTGCCGAAACTTTGAAAGGGTTTTTGTTTATAGATTTTTTGTGCATTTTTTTCCTATGAGAGCTATTCCATTGCATCTGGAGCACCATTTCCATTGGGAAATAGTTTTCATTTCACCAAAAACCGTTTCCGTTTGCTTCAAAAACACCCATTTCGGCAAATCTGAAGGTATAATGTTACAGTGACGAATTTGTTTTTTTAAATATCTCATATTTTATCAATTTATTATTATATATTTTATGTTTTAGTCTCAGACTGTTTTTTTCCTTGACTATGTATGCTCTTTGCCGTGCACCTTGCGCGATCGCGGCGAATAAAAAATAGCGAGAAAACTTGAAAACGTAGACTTTCTAGGCAAGTTTTTTTTGTTTTTGTTTTTCGTTTTTTTTTGTAATTTGCAGGAAAAGAAAGCAAGCACGGAAAACGAGAGAGAAGAGTAAAAAAAAAAAAGAGGCCCCCTTCCTCTTTCCATACTTTTATGTATCTTTTAAACTTAGCTCACTTGGTCCAAAGTTGTTTTACACCTTGATAAGTCTTGAGTTCAAGTCTTATCAAGCTACTTTTTAGTGCATGCAATTTCTATTTTCAGGTTACTTTATTGTAAAAGTGCATCTTACATAAATAAAATAAAATAAAAGTGAATCACTTAAGTCTTTTTAATTTATTGTCGCACTATTTAAAAGTACATTATTGTAAAAGTGAACCTCACTTATTCTACAAAAGTGATTCAATTCAAAGCAACTTTATTGTAAAGTGATTGTCAAAGGTTGATCTTGGGAAGAGGGGGGTTCTTTTTTTTAGTTGGTCAAGTTAATATCTGCCACATCACTATTGGGGACATCTTCAACATTTTCTTTGATCAAGCATAACTTTATCATCTGGAATCCGTTTTTAAGTGTCGTTTTTTTTAAACCGCATATTTTTTTGAGCTCTTTGCATCTAGAGAGTTAGTTTCTGTTCTTTCAGCCATTATTTTACAGTATGGCTTCCCCTTGTGATATTATACTTACAAGTTCTAACTATTTCTCATGGAAATCTCGTATGGAGGATGTTCTGCGAAGTAGGGGAATTTTCAGGATAACCTCAGGGAAAGAAATAGAACCCACTGATGATGATAAGAAAATTAAATGAGCAAATCGATGTGATGAATCTTGTGGATTGATTGGGATGTCAATCTCTACTGATTTGCGATTCCACATATCTGGAATTGATGAACCTAATAAAGCTTGGAAAAAGTTGGAATCTGTGTTTGGTAAACACAATGAAATTTGGGGTGATCAACTTGAGAATGAGTTGCTTTCCTTGAAACCAAATGATTTTTCATGCATTCAAGACTATTTATCTAAGTATAAAAATCTTAGACTATTATGTGTCGAATGCAAGATTAAGAAAGAAGACAAATAATGTATTTATCATATTCTTTCAAAACTTGGACCTGCATATTCTGTTTTTGTATCTACATTCTACTCCATGAAAGAATCCTTGACTGCAGCTAGCTATCAAGAGCCTAGCCTTGAATCCTTTTGTGATTCCTTAATTAGAGAGAAAGATAAACTCATTCATCTTGGAATAATTAACAATGCAGATACATCTGGGAAAGCCTTATTGTCCCAACAGAAAGAAAAGTCCAAGCCTCCCAAGAAACAAAATTTTCGCAATAATAAGCCAAACAACAAGGATCCCAAACCCTCTCAGTCAGCTCCTCCTTTAAAAAATGACAAAGGATCCAAGAAAAGAGGAAAGAAGACTGAGCGTCATTGCAATTTTTGTGGGAAAGATAATCATGATGAATCTAAATGTTTTAAGAAGATGGCAAACTTGGAAGCAGCAATGAAGAAGCACCACACCAGCCTAGATTCGTCTTCAGAATATAACTCTCATGGACATGCACTTTGTGTTTTTGGTTACTCTTATACTACATCTTCTTCTTCTACTTCAAATGAATGGCTGATTGATTCTGGAGCATCTTATCATATGGCTAAGGATCAAGCCATGTTTTCTACTATGCATGAATGTAACACCAAACAAATATTTGTTGGTGATGATAGATCTCTAAGTGCTGTAGGATCTGGAACAGTTCCAATAGAAAATGGTCATTTCAGTGATGTACTATGTGTTCCAAAAATTTCCTGCAATTTGTTATCAGTCTATCAAATTACTCATTCAGGTGAAGGTAAAACTGTGACGTTTACACCTCACCAAGTTGTAATCAAGGATTTTAAAAATCCTTAAAATGTCCTTGCTACTAGAACTGTTGATGATATTACTAGGTTGTACAAATTTAACAACTTTGGGTCATCACCTTTTCCTTCAATTTTTGTTGCTCATAGTGATAACTTGAGCAAACTTTGGCATGAGCGATTTGGTCACTTAAATTATCGCTCATTGCAACAACTATGTAAAGACAATATGGTGACTGGTCTTTCGCTGGTATCTTGTAAGGATGGTGTTTATTTCAGTTGTGTACTCGGAAAACATCATTGGGACAGTTTTGACAAACGTGTCTCTTGGCATGCCTCAGTTCCCTTGGAGCTTGTGCATAGTGACTTGTGTGGCCCTCTTCCATCTGCTTCCTTTTCTGGTTTCAAATATTTCTTAACTTTCATTGATGACTACTCCAGACGCACTTGGGTTTACTTCCTAAAACTTAAGAGCGAAGTATTTAACATGTTCTTGGCCTACAAGGCCCTTGTTGAAAAACAATCTCGTCTTCAAATTATTAAGTTAAAATATGACAATGGAGGAGAATATGTTAACAACAAGCTCACTACTTTTTGCACTGAACAAGGAATCCAACAACAACACACTGTTCCATATACACCACAACAAAATGGTGTAGCTGAACGGAAGAACCACACTTTAAAAGAAATGGCAAATTGTATGATCCAATATAAGGGACTAAATCTTCAATATTGGGCTGAGGCCATAAATTGTGCGAATTACATAGTTAATCGCACACCCACTAAAGTTTTACAGGGTATAACACTGAAATAAACATGGAGTAAAATTAAACCAGATGTAAGCCACTTTCATGTGTTTGGTTGTGAAGCATAGGCTCACATTCCGGATGAAAAACGGAAAGCATTGTAGCCTAAAAGTGAAAAGTGCATATTTGTTGGATATTCTAAAGATGTAAAAGGTTATAGAATTCTTCATCCGCATTCTCATGATATAATAATTAGAAGAGATGTTAAATTTGATGAAAATCTCTTTTCCTACGAGCCTAACTTGACGGGTGTGCCATCTTTGGCCTGCGAGCCTGATTCGACGATTGTGCCTTCTTCTTCTTCTTCCAGCTTCCTTGACAGGTTTCCAACTCCAGTTTCTGATGATGACAGTGAGGATGAAAATACACCTCCGCCTGCTCATGTTCCTCCAATTGCACTAGCACCAATACTTCCTCGATGGGTCCGTTCAACATGTGAAGCAGCTAGTGATCTTGCCGGTGATCCTAGAGATCAACGATGAACTCGTTCTCAGTTTCAGCGAGCCTCTTCTCTTTTGACTCAAGTTTCCGAGAATCATGATCCGGAAACTTTTGCAGAAGCTTCAGGAAATCCAGATTGGGATGCAGCTATGGATGAAGAATATCGTTCCTTAATGGCGAACGATACTTGGGATCTTGTTCCTCTTCTGAAAGGAAGAAAACTTGTTAGATGTAAATGGGTCTACAGAACTAAGTATGCATCAGATGGAAGTGTTGAAAGACTTAAGGCAAGGTTAGTTGCCAAAGGTTTTTCCCAAGTTGAAGGGATTGACTACAATGAAACCTTTGCCCCTGTAGCCAAAATGAACTCCATCCGCCTTATTCTTTCCCTTGCAGCCTTACATAACTGGGAGGTCCATCAAATGGATTTCAAGTCTGCCTTCTTACATGGTGATTTATATGAGGAAATTTACATGGAACAACCTCCTGGATATGTTCAGAATAACTCTAGCCTTGTTTGTCTCCTTAAGAAATCCTTATATGGCCTTAAGCAAGCTCCTAGAGCTTGGTATGCCAAAATGGATTGCTTTCTCCTTGACACTGGTTTTTCTAGATGCCATTCTGACCCCAATGTCTATACCAAGAAAGTAGGAAATCATCTCATCATACTTGTTCTTTATGTTGATGATCTTATCCTTACTAGTAGTGACCCTAACCTTATAACCCATGTGAAATCCAGTCTTAAGCAAAATTTTGAAATGTCAGACTTAGGACATTTGCATTATTTTATTGGTCTCCAAGTCTTGCAAACCAAAGAAGGAATCCTTCTTTCCCAGTCTAAGTATGCTTGTGACCTTCTTCGTCACTTCCACATGGAAGATTGTAAACCAGCCCCTTCTCCCTTCTAGTCTGGAGTCAAACTTTTTGCCACTTGTACTTCCCCTGAAGTAGATGCTACCTTGTATCGTCAGCTTGTTGGTAGTCTTTTATACTTGACTCATTCCCGTCCTGACCTTTCCTTTGCCGTTGATGGTGTTGCCCGTTATATGCAAACTCCTCATGAAAGTCACTGGAAAGCAGCAAAAAGAATACTTCGATATATTCGAGGTACAATTCAGTTTGGGATTCATTATAGTACAGGGGGGAAACCTTTTTTGGTTGGTTTCACTGATTCAGATTGGGCCAGCGATCCTGATGATCGAAAGTCTACTGCAGGTTATGTTTTCAGTCTAGGATCTGGACCTATCACTTGGGCTTGTAAGAAACAACAAGCACTTGCTCTTTCTTCAACAGAAGCAGAATATCGAGCCGCAGTTAATGCCAGTCAGGAAGCTTTATGGATTCGACAGATCCTTTTAGAGTTTGGATTCGAGCAACAACAGCCTACTCCACTTTGGTGCGACAATCAAAGTGCCATCAAGCTTGCCAAAGATCCAGTTCTACATCAGCGCAACAAACACATTGAGCTACACATGC
>LPNX010156148.1:106906-189941 GCA_001517045.1 Pseudotsuga menziesii
AGAGCGATCTGATGGTTCAACTTCTCTTAGATCATACCTACCATTGATCCGTGGCTTAACACCCGATTGGTCTATGATCTCTATTTAAAGAGCATAGAGGGTCCTTGGCTAGTTGATCGATTATGAGAAGCTCATGTAACTTTCCTTATTTTGCATAATAAATTGCTCCAAGTAGCTATTTGGCTGGGGCCATGGACTATTTCCCTCTTGAGGGTTTTAACCATGTGACAAACATCGGTGTGTTGATCTGTGATCTATTTGTGTGAAGCAGTTTCTGAAGGTGTTCGGTCTTTTGGGAGTACCCTGTGTACCCAAACATCAATCACCTCAAGGAGTGTGCTTGGTTTCTGTTGTGCCTTTAGTTCCTCAACTTGTTTTCTGAGTTCCGCTGCAATCTGCGACAGCCGACCAACCTTGGTAGCTGAATCCTCATCCTCTTGGCCTTCTTTTGGTGGGAACTCTACGATTGCGTTTTTTATGGCTTCTGCTAGTGTAATCTAGCTCTGTTCACACGCCTCGATCTCTTGGTCCTTTTCCTTAAGGAGGACCTCGTTCTCTTTCTCCTTCCTTGTCTTCTTTATGGCTTGATAAGCCAACAAATTTTCTCTGATGCAGAGTTTAGTCGCGACCACATGCTGAATAGAGTATACTTTGACTAATGCTAGCTTTGAGAAGTCTAGCGATAATGTCCCTATGGCTTGGACGACATCATCATATTTCAGTGTTCCCGAATTCGGTGCTTTCTCCTGTAGCTCGAGCTTGAGGGGAAAAAATAATAATGGTGCGACTAATGTATCCCCTGGATCAACGCCATATATCTCAGCGTCGACAGTGGTTTTTACTTCATTGATGACCTCTGTGAGCTTCTTGAGGTGCTCGACGAATTTGCTGGCCACTTGCACCTGCTGCGTTCTTAGGCCCTCAAGGCTACTCTTGGATACTTCTGTGACAACATGTGCAAGTAGGCCAATGTCTTCTTTATCCAAGATGACAGTATTGGACGTTTTGTCATCTTTTCGCTTCTTGCGCGGGTGTGTGATCCCTTGTTCCTACTCTTTCCGTTGGGTCCACACACACTCATTAGTAGGTGTGCCTTATGAATCACCATGATCGAAGCCACCATCACCTCCTTCGTTACCTTCATCGCTATCTTCATCCGGTGACTGGTCATCTTGCGTGTCACTACCATCATTGTCTTGAATGTTTTCTTGGTCGTCGCCTTGGAAATTATCTTGGTCACCGGGTGGGTTTTCTTCTTGCTCCATATGATCCTCGACTGGGCCATGCAAATCTATCAGCCAGTCCTATATGATTGCATCCACATTCGCACTCTCAATCATAAAACCTGCATGGTGTGCCTACTTGTCCGGATCCTGCCGCAACTCCAAGATAACATTATGGACACCCTCCTAGAAGTTTATGAATGCTGCATATCTTCGTACTATCACATATTTTATTCGGTGCTGGTGTCTCAAAACTTCTCGCAACACCTCAGCGTGTAGAAAGAATTATCTCTTATTGTCTTTTTCCTAGATCTTATCCTCCTTGTTCTCCCATAGGTTCTGGTACTTTGCGCCATGGCAAAGCACGAGGATGTCATGAGGCTCGTAATCTGGTGGGTCTGACCAAAGAATAAAAGAGATCAAAATGAGTAGCTAGGAGTAATGGAATTTATCCTTACCATCCACCTGTGCTTGCTCTGCATCCTCTATCAGCTCGTTCAACAAAAACTGTGACCAGTTGAACTTCACTCCCGCAACACATTGCTCTGCTAGTTCAATAGTCCCGACGGTGCACTTAGTAGACCGTATCTTGCAAGATAATATTTTTTCGATGAACCGCACCGTGTGATCAGTGATGGAGCTAATGAGAAATTTTCTACCTGTGCACTGTAGGTCGTATTTCTTCTTCATCTTTGTGGTATCCCTGTTTGGTCGCAGATACAACGCAGGGTCATCTCCTTTCCGCGGGAGGCCTGTTATTTGTGAAATGATGTCAACGTCCACTGGATATGGTCGGTCAAGCCATAAGTAGCCTCCATGGAAGAAAACAAGAAGCTGTCACACATATATAGTTACTTGCGTGCTCCACCCAAAATGTGGCATGAGCAGCAGGTTGAGTAGGCCCGTGTCGTCAACACCTCGAGCTCACTCCATTGGTACTATGAGCTGTGGATCAGACGAAATGATATGATTTGTGACCATATAGTTTTTCCTTTCTAATCCCGCCTGCTTGCGGGTATCAACACCCTTAAATTGAAGCTTGGACGGCTTCGAGATTATGTTCATAAGTAGTGGTACATCAACAAAGATTTGCGGTGAGACCAAGGAAGAGCGGCCTTTCACTAGAAGCTTCACCTCACGTGTGTCGAATCTCCTTGTCCTAACATACGGTGGTAGCAGGTTTTGTTCTTCTTTGGCAGCACCCGCATCTCTGCGCGATGGCGAATTTGGTGCCTCCTCAACCGGTATTTATTCAGTGGCCTTACGCTTCTGCTTTGAAGGATTCGACACCTTGACCAATAGTGATGAAGTGCCTGGGATGTCTCTTTATGATATAAAGGGTCACGGTCCTGCAGCCGGTATGTTCACAGGTGGATCCTGGATTGAGGCCGCTGTAGGGGCCGAACCAGATGTAGGAACAACAGTCGAACCAAAGGCCGAACCAGCCATATGAGCTGTCTAAGAGTTTGGCCGCACCATTTTTTTGGGTTCTTGTTCTTCTTGATATACTTCCGGTGAAATAATTTCTTCTTCGATCGGACACGGTGAGGCGATAGTCACATTAAATTGCTCATTGGTGCTAGAAATATCAATAACCATTAGCTTCGGCTTTCAATCTCAAGCTCTAGTTTGCTCTAGTTCTCTCTATACAAGTAAACTGAACCTTGACGACAAAGCCTGATATTTATGGAGGTGAGATCATGCCTCATGTGATAATTGCATGGCCGGTAGACGTCTTGTTGATCACATGGGATTCTCGTTCGGCGCATTCCATAATTAACTTAACTAATTGAGTGTTGATCTGCACTTGTTAGGGAAGTTATGGTAGTTACGATGGATATGATTGATGGGACCAAAAAGCACGTCGCCATTCTCTTCGTACTTTGTCAAACTATTGACGCCTTGCTGTCATAACTGCCTATATCTTCTCGGGTATTTGGGCTCTAATGATGGCCAATTGTCACTCCCGCTCTTTACTATGATTTTACTGCTTCTGTCGTAGACGTGCGACAGAGCAGTTTCCTTCCCCTTTTCTATTTTTTTTCACATGCAAGGTGACCTTACCCTGCCATGTTATAGCCATCATAGTAAGGTTTCAGGCAACTTCCATTGACCATTCCTGCAACATACGTTCCATCTAACTTATGCAGTTTTACTGCTCCTGCATCAGTGATGTGCGCGATCAAATATGGCCCTAGCCAATGCGTCTTCAATTTCCCTAGATGTTTGAAGAATTTACTATCATACAACAAAACAAGTCCTCCGAATTTGAATGGCTTAATCCTGATATGGAGATCATGCCATACTTTTTTTCTTTGCTTCTCTATGTTTTGATGGAATCCTGTGACGAAGCGTTCCTCTTCCATCTGAACGAGCCACGACAACCTTTGCTCGATGACATCTCCATCGGTCATTTTCATCAGAGAAACAATTCTTAGGATTGACACAATGTATTCCATTGGCACAACAACTTCTTTTCCATACACCAGTCTGAATAAGGTGTGCCCTGTCAGTCGCTTGCAAGTTGTCCGGTATGCCCATAACACAGCTGGAACTTTCTGATCCCAGTCAGCACATTGCACACCTTGGTTAATGCATTCTCTAGAATCTTGTTGAAGGCTTCAATCGTTCCATTCTCCTGAGGATGATAGGGTGTCGTATTCTTATGCTGAATATGGAACTCTGTAGTAAGCTCAACAATCATTTTGTTAATAAAATGTGTACCTTGGTCTCTTAGGATAATTTTCAGGCAGCCAAATCTGGTCACCACATTTTCAACTAAAAACTTTGCCGTGGTCGCAGCGATGCAATATTTAACAGGTGTGGCTTCAACCCATCTGGTTAAATAGTCTGTCGCAGTAATAATGTAGCGTGCACCAGTCCTCTTCCCTGGTGGACTGATCAATCCAACAAAATCAACATCCAATTTGTTAAATGTTTGAAGGGTTATCTACGGCGCAAGCGGAATCTTGTCGCAATGCGACAATTTTCCTGTTCTCTAGCAGATATCACAGCGTCGACAGAAGCTCTTAGTATCCATATGTATGGTTGGCCACCATAGTCCTGCTTGCAATATCTTGCGCACAATTTCCTTTCCAGCATAGTGTCCTCCCACGACACTGGCATGTGCTTCACTCATTATCCAGTGTCGCTCATAGTAAAAAACACAACGTCACAATATTTTATCCGTGACCAGCTTGTATAAGTGTCCCACAATCAATATATAGTCAACGGTTTTGACAACCAGATGTTTCTTTTGGTTAGTGGAGAATCCTTCAGGCGCATAGCCTGTGCTCGAGTAGTGGACGACATCGTTAAACTCCTTGTTCTTATCCTCCTCATGGTGAGTGCAAACAATTGTGCATCGGGAAATTTATCCTCTAGACTGGTTGGTTCTTCATCACTTTCTATCCTTGACATGTGGTCAGGTCCGACATTTAGTCGACCAGGTTTAACAATGACTTCAAAGTCAAATTCTTGAAACAGGAGGAGCCATCGACATAACTTCCCCCCCAACACTGGCTTGTTGACCGGGTATTTTAAAGCCGGATGATCACTGTACATTTTAAAATGTCCACCCAATAATTAGTGTCGAAACTTCTGCAGTGCATAGACCATGCCGAGGCCTTCTCTCTCTGTTGTTGTGTAAATTTTCTCTATTGTCGACAGTTTTCTGCTAGCAAAAGCAATAGGGTGGTCAAGCGCACTCTCACCTGGTTGCGTCAAGACTATGCTGAGCGCAACAGATGAAGCGTCGACATGGACATGGAACTCCTTTTTCTAGTCCGAAAATACAAGTATTGGCGCACTGGCCATATTTTATTTATTTTTCCAAGCTTTCCTGAAAAGTATCCATCCACTGAAACTTTGTATCTTTTCTCAACAGTTTTTCCATGGGTGCAGTTATCTCTGCATATCCTCTGATGAACTTCCTGTAGTAGCCTGTGTGTCCTAGTACCGATTTGAATTGCGTGACTAATGTAGGTGGTGGTAAGTCAAGGATGATCGCAACTTTCGTTGGGTCGACCAAAATACCGTCATGACATACAACATGGCCCAACAGTACACCAAATGTTGCACAAAAAATACATTTTTTGGAATTAAGCGCGATCTGATACTGGCGACAGCGGCCCAACATAATGCGCAAACTCTCAATATGGTCTCTTTCTAGACCAAACACAGTCCAATCATCAAATTAGACCTCAAGAAATTTATGTATGAAATATTTAAAAGCAGAAACAACTATTCTAGAAAAAATAGCAGGTGCATTCTTGAGTCCAAAGGGAATTACTATATACTGGTAGCATCCCCATTCTGTGATGAAAGTCATTTTGTGGTGATCCTCCGTGATTTTGACTTGATGATAGCCAGAGAAGACGTCGGTGAATGAAAACATCTCTTTCCCTCCTACGCTTTCAAGTAATTCATCTGTAAATGATGTTGGGAATGGATCATGCAGGCATGCGTCGTTCAAATTTCTTAGGTCGATACAGATACTGAATTCGCCTGTTGTCTTCTTATACTGGATCAATATAGGGCTGATCCACTATGATTCCTCAATAGGTTCAATGATCCCTGCGTCAAGAATGCAATCCAATTCTTATTTTACCTTCTCTTTATACCTTGGATTCAACCTATAAGGTCGCTGCTTGACTAGTTTAGCATTTGGTTTCAGGGGTATTTTCATTTCCCCTAGTTTGCCAACTATTCCCTTCATTTCTGTGAAATTGGTAGGGAATAGGTCCTTATACTCATGTATCAAGTCTGTGATCTTTTCTATCGTCTCATCATCCTAATAATCTCCTATATTGGTGAACTTCGGGTTCTTCGGTGAGCCAATGTTTACTTTCTTGATTTTCAGCGGCTTAAGGAACCGGTTGCTAGAAATACCACTTCCTTCAACTTCGCGCGTACCCTCTGACTCTGGTATGTTTATGTTAGTTGGGTCATCATCTGGTTCTTCGACCAAATTGTAACAAGCCATCCATTGTTGGATAATCACGCTACACTGATGGGAACTTGCCACTTTGACAGGGATTTCAGCAAATATATTTTCCTTGATCGTCTGAAGTGCAACATCAACTGTAGGTCATTCATCAACAAATTTGAATGTGTGTGTGAACTGTTTGGCTAGCCCTTCCCAATCCTGAGTTCCTTGTCGCAATTCCATGGATGTATACCAGCTTCTGGGTGTCATTTCCAGTGTATGAATGAAATGATGGGCCCATTCCTGTCACGGGTATTCTACAAATGTTAGGCGACATTGATTAATGTGCTCAATAGGGTTTGACAACCCTGTGTATTTCTGACTCACGACATTGACTTCTTCGCCGAATCTAACTTCTAGCAATCTTCTGCATTGTGGTCATTCTATTATGGATTGCTTATGTGTACCCCACCATCTGGTAAGCGTAGCCTTCAACACATAGTCCAACACAAACAAGCGTTGCGGCTCTGTGACAAGTCCTTCAAACTCGCTGAGGAAGGTCGCAAGGTTAGGTAACCCTTCATATGTGGGCAGCTCCATCAACTGATTCTCCACCCGTTGCACCGACCAGGTAACTCTGGCGCATCGCTTCATAGAGACTTCATGCAAACTATTTTGTTAGTTCTCTAAAGCCTCTTCTGAGTTGGATGTGCAGGAACTAGCATTCTTCCAGCTAAGGTTTCCATCCGCTGCTGGGTTGATGTAATCTTCTTGTAAGGTAGTGACATTGTAGATATGTTCGAGTTAATAACCCTGTCCCTCGTTGTAGATAGGCTCGACTTATCTTTGTCCCTCTAATGGATCAATGGGTGACACTACCCTCATCTCATCATTCTCCAATGATAGAATCATTTTCTTAAAATTGATAATGGTATGATTATCTATGGCCCAATCTATCCCCAGAAGTGCGGGATATGGGTTCGTGTCGTTGACAATGTTAATATATTCAAAGTCTACAAATGTGCGCAACCCCTCAATGTTGACAGGGACTTGACTCAACCTACCAATTGGTAGGATCTTTGCTTGATTTGCAAGTCGCAGTTGGACTGGAGACCAGTCCAAGCACGGCTTGTCCATGCTCTCCCAGGTCTGTCGTGTCAAAATGTTGAAGTCTGACCCCAGATCTAGAATGATGTAGTCCATGCCATAATCTCCTATCTGCGCAGTCATTCTTAACTCGCCCCCGGTTTTGAATTTCTTCTTGACATGGTTAACCTTTCTTCCAAGTTGCAACTCTTCTGGGGTTTATTCTATCAGTTCTTGTAGTTCTGTGATAGCATATTTATCTTGAATTAACGCTAAGCAACTTGACAGAAACGACTTGAGCTTACTAACCTTTTTTGGGATCTGCTTCTGGAATAGATGTTGGAAGTGTTCAAGCATCTCCCTAACTTCAACTGATGTTAACGGTTGTTCTTGATCCACAAAATATGGTCACACGTCCAAAAATACTTGCTTCTTCTTTTGAACGTTGAATGGCACTCTCTTTTGCGCCACAGGTCGCACCTGTGGCTACGGTTGTGGTTGTTCCCGTGGTATATCCTGATCAACTCCGGTCGCAACACCTCCTTGTGTTACGATAGCAACGCTTGACTCTCTTGGCTAAACAATGATCATCTGAACATTTAAGTTAGGATTTGGATTATGCGCAAGGTTAGGACCTATGATGGTCCAAGCTTTCCATTTCATAATCAACTCAGGACATTGTTCCACATTGTGGTCCCGTGCTTTGCAGGCTCTTGGAAATCTCTAGCATAATGGCCCGACTGTCCACTGTTATAGCATGTAACCTGACCTCTTCCTCTGCCAAATCCTCCTCCTCTTCCTCTGAAGTTTCCACCACGCCTTCCCTGAGGGTGTGGTTGTTGTGGTGGGTACTGATTTTGTGGTGCATATTGATTATAAGGTGCATACTGATTTTGGGGTGCATATTGTGCCTGAAATTGGTTGTGATACTGGTTTGGTGGGTAAGGTGCAGACTAGTAGTGTGCTTGCGCCTGTTCATGCTGAACCTGCGCCTTGTTCTTCATCAAGTATGTGTCTACTGTATTTTCCTTCAAGAGTTGGTATGCTCTGCAATCCTTCTCTTCATGCCCAACTGACTTATAAAATTTATAGAAATTTTTTGCTAAGGTAATTACAATATTTTTCAAGTATTGGAACTCTTCATTGCGATGCCCTCTAATCTGGCATATGCAGCACCAGGGTAATGTGTGGGCACTCAATGGGTTTGGCACACCCGATGAGATGTAGTTCATGTAAGTCAGACAATTATCCTTGGTGTGTCCATCCATTCTGCATTTCATACACCATAAATCTTCTTGGGCTTCCTTGCCTTCTTGATATCCTGAAGCTGTATCATCAGATTAGCCAATTGTGACTGAATCTACACCATTCCTACGGCACCATCTCCGATTGGTGAGACTTCCAGCTTCATTGCTAATTTGAGCGCTTCTATTTGTGATTTGATATTTTGTTGCATTAACGGGCCTCAGATGTGTGGTAATAGCACGACAATAAATCACCCTTTATGCTATACATCCGACATTTGGAAACTTACTTTAGCCATCAAAGTTTTAAATCGTTGGTTAAAGTCCCATACGGACTCTGCCAATGGTTGTTTTATCTCCTTTATCTCAGTGATACATTGCGACTTAGATTTAGGTTTTCTGAACTCACAAATCATCGCGAGTCAAATTTTTTCAAGGGTCTTCTGTGGTGTTCCTCGCGGTACTACGTAGAACTTCATAAACCAGTCCAGCGCATGACCCCTTAGAGTCGTGATCATTTGCGGTTTCTTTAGGTCTGCATTATGAACTAAGCGAACCATCCAAACAGCTTCACAGAGGAACCAATGCTGTTTCGGATCTTCTACTCCATTCCCATTGAATGCAAGTAATCTAATATCTGCCCCAACCATTGAGTTGGCATCAGGGTTGTCTGATGAATAATTTAATGGAGGTGTACCCTCTTGCGCGCTAGTCGTAGTACTATCACTATCAATATTAACAACCCTTTGAGGAGATGAGGCTCTAGACCTTACCTCTGGCGATACTCCTGGTGTGATGTAGTTGCGTCCTGACCTTGGTGTCTCCACAGATTCTTCGGATTCTTCTACTCCTTCAGAAATCGAGCTATAGTCTTCCTCTTCGTCGCAAGACCCTTTGTCTAGTCACGACTCAACTTCGTACTCACTCGCTTCAGATAGACTAGGAGTTCGTCTGCCTCCTATCATCTTTCTTCTCTTTCCTGACCTGAATCTCCTTCCACTCCTTAGGAATCTAGCTTCTAGTTCGGGTTCTGTACTTCCTGGGAACATCTCAGCTCTTCACTTCCCATTTTCTCTACAGATCGTCTGCAACATATCCCCTCCTCTGGATATGTGACTCAACTATTGAATGACAAGATACCCTTCTCATAGACGAGCATCTTTATCCATGTATTGATAGATAACAAGTACCTTCTTCAGGGTCCTTGGAAAAATTTCTTTCAACCTCACTATATGAGGTTATAGTTTCTACCGCAAACTCAGTAATATACCCTTGCAAAATACCGTTGACCCAAAAATCAACAACTCTAGATATGGGGTTACTCACACCGGTTATCTCATGAACCAACTGATTAATCCACTCAACCGCTTCTCTTCTCTGGAAATTTGTCTACCGAGTTTCCAATCTTGACAGCCACTCATGCAGCACAATAGGAAACTCTGCAAAGAAGATCTCGTGAATATTAGAGTATATGTATCGATCTAACCAGTCTTCTGCACTCAACTGTGATCCTGTTCTCTCTTCTTGCGCAAAGGTTAGCGTCTTAGACTCCAACCAATCCTCTATTTCCTTCTTTGTCGGATGCCACAACATTTCCCTCAACTCAAATGATTACGGGTCCTGACAACGAAACTATTTGTTGGCCTCTTTTCCTTCTTTACGCGACCCAGGTTCAACAACAACACAAAACCAACAAAACACCCAAAGACATCTTCCCGACTGAGCAAGGTCAGCCGGCAGCACCCGCGAGGCAAGCACAGTCTCACCCGAGATATCTTAATGTGTAACTGCTAGAACCATGTTTTCGTAGTTGGCGAGGGAGTACAGTCCCTTGGCGCATGGCCAAGGCGCTTGACAGAGATGGAGGGATGGAGTCTTTCACTACTCAACAACGGTGCAACAGTGCGACACATCCAGCGTGAGACACTACTTTATCCTTAACAACTTAACAATTGGTGCAACTATGCAACGCAGTTGATTCCTTGAATGCTCATGACAACGACGCAACAATATTATAGCTTAACGATATTTTAACAGGAGTAATATATGGTGCTCGACAATTCTTTAGTTATTCATTCATTTACTATGTTCATCAATATTGCAACATTCATTCACAGAATAACTGTAAATAATGGAATATGATCAAACATTCAACAATGACAGTTAAACATTCAACCATTCAACATTCATCAACACATGAAATAATGTGGAAACCCATATGGGAAAGACCACCAAGGTGCTCTTCATCTGGCATGAGAAATATAGGTAGCACCTTGCAGTTTGCGACTTGCAGACTATTCTTAAGATAGAGTCTTTTAGCTCAACTCTTCTTGCTCTGATTCTCTCTGGTTTATTCTTCTATCTAGTCCTACTGATCCACACACAGCCTAGATCGACTCTTCTACTTTACGGTCTGCACACTCATCTGCAGATCAACTCCTACAAACGGTCTGCGCACTCAACTGCAGATCTGCGGCTCAACAACCTTCTACTATCAGACTCCTCTATGATATTTTACAATACTTCTACTCTTACCAACTCTTAATGAAGCTAACTGAAAAGCTAACTTGAAACTATTCCTTGAAGCTAACCCTTATACAAAGCGGGTTCCTCCTATTTATAGTGTTTACAATACCGCACAGGGTCGACTAAGTACAAATCAGTTATTATAGAATCAAGTAGCTACAAAATATCTTCTATTACATTAATGTCGGCCCATACCTAGGTGCAAAAGTTTTGCATTACATTAACCACAGCCATAACTAGCCGCGGAAACATCTTTCAACCTATCTGTACAGGTCATAACTAGCCGCAAAATTGTCCTCTAGTCTTCCGTCGGCTCGTCCTTATGCAGTATTCCTTGACTTGCACCTGTTCATCCTTAACTCTTCTACCTGCCTCTTCCACCGACTCGAATCTGCCTTTCCTCGTCGCAACTTCCTCTGCTCTACGCTTGCGCTTCTCCCTTTACCTACCTTTCTCCATCGCGTGCCTGTTTTTCCTGTCAGATTCTTCCTTGTGCACTTTTCCTGGCCCAACACAAATTCCCCTATTGTATTTCCTTGGGCTTCCAGTATGCTCTCATGCCAATATTCCGAGGGAAGGGAGTATAGTCTGGTCCAGATCGAAACAAAAGTTAGATCCTCTTTCTCCGGGATGAACCTTTCTTTCCAGGGTTTCAAAAAGAGTTCAACAGGGTTAAAGAAGTATGGTCCTCCTTCGAAGATCCGGTTCTTGTCCTCAAGATTCAAGAAAAATACCATGAAGAATCCTTTTTCCCCCAGATGGAGGTCAAAATGTGCCTGGGGTTTCTAGGTTACATTGATCCACCACATGAGGGCTTTTTATGAGGGCCAGATCCCAACGAATTTTCCAATAAGGGTGTGATCCTTCATGTGTTGAATGTGTGCATGGAGGCCTTCAGCATATATTTGCAGAGTGGGGATTTCCTTCATTTTCAGGATGCATTTTCCTATGCTTGTTGTGGAGATCGATCATTGCTTTTTCTTGTCGGCTTATTTCCTGCTGCTAGCCATTTTTGAGCTGGATGTAGTCTGCAGATTTGCATTTCCGTTTCCTGAAGTTTCTTCCTGGAAGGGGTTAGGATCCCCCCCTTGGGTTCCCCCATGACCTACCTTCATTCTCCAATGAGCAAGGGTGTTGTTGGTTCCACTTTACCAGGGTGCGCAACGTTCAGGTTTTGCGAGCCGTAGAAGCCCTAACAATGTGCCGTCGTGAACCTTGTGAGCTCCATCGATATAAAACTTGATTCAATTTAATGATATAAACTTGTAAATACATCTTGAATCCCTCAACATATCCTTACACTTAGCTGCCATCCCTTTCATCATATTTCCTCATATTTTCAATATCAAGTGTTGATACATGCTTAAGAGGAATTTCATTGCTAAATTCATTAATCTCCCTGACTCTTTGATGAATTAGAAAATTATTGAAGTGGTTTTGCTAAAGATGGTATTTTGATAGCTTAGTTCCAATACTCTAGTTTAGTTCTCGTACATGATCTCCAAGTTTGGCGTAGTTGTGCACCTCCAATCAATATTTCACCACATGGGTTTTGTAGCAAGAGGCCCCTATATGTTGATGTGTTATTCCAATCAATTCGAGGAGAATCGAGCATCGCGGGGTTGAATGGTCAAAGATCTAGTCAACTTCCTTGCCAAACATATGCTGCCAAGTTCCAACAAAAACCAAGATTCACACGATTAATAGAGGCCATTCCCAAGCATTGCATGTCATGTGAGTGGCATTAAGAACGAGTTCAGATGTTGTCTATTGAAACGTAAAACCAACTGCATAATGATGTAAGCATTGTTTGATATTTTCAAGCCTAGTCAGTTTTTGGATATAGGTGTTGGTTGCATGACCTTCTAGTATAAATATGTGTGCTTTTTAATGATAGGGGGACTGGCTAGTGTGAAATCAATGTAGATTGAGACTTTTATTTGTGTAGATAAAAATCTTTGTTATAAATTATTAATATAATGCTGCTTTGGATGGATTCTTGACTTCATTTAGTATTGTAATATTTCTATAACAACGCCATCTCGCTTGGGAGTGCCCTTCGAGAAAGCATCCCGTGCTTTTAACTCTGTAGGATAGAGTATATTTTATGTTGCATATGTTCTAGATTTTGTGTGGTCTTTTTGACAGAGAAATCATAAAGTTATTGTGTACATGTGATCATTTGTTTTGTATACTTTTAGTTTTATTCTATACATGACCATTTTAAGATTTATATATCAATCAATGTGTGAAGTAATAAGTTGTTTGTGGAAGTAATCTCGTTCCTTAGCATTCTATAGATTTATAATATTTCAATTTAGATTTCTTTATATGCTTACAAATGATTGGTGTGATCATAGTTATATAGGATACTCTTAGAATTACTTGTGGTTAAGAACAACCACAAACATAGATATCTCCAAGAACATTTTGTGACTGAAAAGTAAAATGAAAGACCGAGTTTTGTGCCTTGGGTATTCATGGTGTTAATGATGAAGTAACTGATTATGATCTTGTATACTTGCATTGGAGTATTGATGTTCCTTATTTTTATTAATACAATAAACTTACTCTTAGCCCACACGGTTGTGGCTCATTGGCGGTTCCGTTGTTATGAAGTCACTTGTAAATTGGAGGTCAAGAGATCAATCCCACCCAGGTTTACCTGTGTCCCATGTCTTGCGGCAGGTGTGGGGCACCTAGGGTTATAGTGGTAGCGGGAATGGATCCCTGGACCCCGTGTCACGCGAGTACCAGCCCGGCCCCAGTTGCCGATTCCCCTAGTAAAAAAAAAATACAATAAACTTACTCTTTATTTACATGATCTAAATATAAGCTTCTTTTTTTGAGCCATAAAAAGAGTAGAATTTACTACATTAGGATATGCAGGATTGCCATTAAAAACTGATTCACCATTGGATAGAGTAGTGAACAATGTTTCAAGTCAAATTTTGTTAAGTATACATAAAAGTATAAATGTCTTCATTATTAAATTTCTCATTTTCTGAGGTCAAGAAGCTAAGAACAAGTTAGTCACCTTACATATACTGTGTTAATAGTGCACAAGCTTACACCCCCGGATAAATACTAAGCTGTGAGGAAAGGAAGGGGTTACTCTCCTATCATATTGATTTGATCTTCCATAGACGAGTAGACCGAAGAAGTGGGATATTATGAACATAACACAAGTAGAAGACCCTATAGCAACCATTTAGGCACAATGCCTATTACAACTCTATGACGAGTCCATCTTTCTTTATATTTGCAAATTTATATCTAGGAAGAAAAGAGCAAGCATAGTCTTCACCTTCTAGCAGATTTTCCTATATTGGGTTTCTTAGGGACATCTTGTGTTCATTATATGGATGGTGTGTTCATTTTATTGTTGTAGTTATCTTTTATATTATTAGTTTATTTCAATGTATTGACTGTTGTGCTTCTACTATTAGATTTTTTAATCATAATTAAACATTGCACAATAAACCAAAACCTCATAATGTTTTGCGCTATCTTGTAAGAGTGTTGTGGCACACTTCACGAAAATTCATGGAAAAGGCTATCAATGATGAAGGTGCAACACAAGTCATATAATACTTCATGAAAACATATAAAATTCATATTCCACAACCCTTCAATATTTGTGAAGGTGTTGTGAAGCCATTGCTTGTTTATTACCCTCTCATCGGAAATGTTATATTTTAACCAATATAATATTTGTTTCGTAAATGCTACCACCATTAAAGGCTTGGTTGCAAGAACTGATCCCAAGTAGAAAGTTTCCATAGGAATATTTGGTCAACCTTGAAATCAATGAACACAATCATAAAATGCCTCACTAGCTAAAGCATCAATATATTATACATGGAAAGCATAAGTATCACTAAATCATTGAATTATGCACAACATGTAAAACAACATCTGTACATGCCAATAAAACATATATTCTTTGAAAATTAACATGAAAGTAAATTATACTAGGATAGAGAAGAGAAATCTCTTGATCTTTATTGTCAAAAGGCCTCCAATTACATGTATATTTTTTTTCATATAACAAAAATCGTGGATAACAATAATATTGTTTGATATGTAGTGTAACACAATTTACATAATTTTCAAACATGTCTATTTCTTTTTTAACGATATTATAATAAAATCAAAGACATATAACAAATTTACCTACCCTTAATAAGGCACGGGCCCAATAAATAGAAGAATCAACAATTAAACATAAACTTATGATCTAAGAAAATATGGATCGACTGATTGGATAGAAATTAAGGTCAAATACCATAAACTCTGTTGAAACAATATTCAATATTAACTCCACCAAAAATTAATTAATTCTCATACTAATTGCATGAGAAAACTTTGGTACAAAGATCCCTATTCATACTCGCTGCATGAAAACACTTTTACAACGAAAAAAAACTTTATTTAATCAATAGTTTTTTTTCTTCTCAGGATATAAAAAAGCTTTCTTTAAAAGCTTTTATTCATATTTTTTCATATATGTAAATATATTATTGATCTCATATTATGAACAACCTTAATTTAAAAAAACATAAAAAAATATTATATTTTAACAATTATCTATAAAATTTCAAAAAAATATAAAAATTTGTGTTGCAGTTAAATGTTTTAAATAAAAATGTAAATTCATTAGGCTTTGCTAATTAAGTAAGACTTGATATTATTTGGTTTAGAAATAATTTCTTTTAAATGTAATGTGCCTCAATGTTCTATACACCATATTTTAAAAGGAAGTTTATAAAAATCATTTTTTTTTTAATTTTAAACATAAGTTGTGAAATTTCAATATTTGATTTTCTATTTCTTTGTTCATCATTCCACAGTTTTGCTTTTTCTGAATTTGAGGAATATGTGGTATTAGTTTCTTCTTCTCAACAGTTTCATACCTTTAAGCCGGTCTATCATCAAGAGTTCTCAGGAGAGGCTTCTTGAGAAGTCTTCATGGAGGTAAGCTCGGTTTCGATGTTTTTATTATTATTATTATTATTTTTATTTTTTATGTTTTTTAGGGTTTTGGTCGTTGGTTCTTGTTTTTCTTGATTTTCTATTGTTATTTGTTGTTTATATTTTGTTATTTCCTTTAAATTATTAGCTACAATAATTTATTTATTTCAAATATTTTGAAGCTTGTATTATATGATTTCTTCATTGAGTTTATAACTTTGTATACATACACTAATTTCTCCAAGTCTCGGTGCTTTCCAACCCTAAGGGATCAATTCCTATGTAAGCTTTCTATGAGCATGCCAACCAATTAAACTTAAAAATACACAAGAATGCAAGGGACTAGTTTGTTTTTAAATGCTTTAATGTAAAAAAAAATTCTCTTATCCATTTTGTTATTCTCATAACTAAAAATAAAAAAATACTTCATAGTTGACATATGTAACTTTACAATAATTATATTGATTGCTAACTTTCAAAAGAGACCAAATTTGAATCTAGTTGTATAACTAATTAAATGAAAAATTAAGCTCATAGCTTGTACCTCTTTCCATATATTAATTATACTCGCAATATAGAATGTACAATTCACAATATTAGTAACACAAAATATCATGATGTAATTTTAATTTTATTATATACATTTACTTACTATGTTGTATTTAAAGTTGGTAACAATGAAATTTGGAAAATAAAAACTTATGTAAAAATAAAATCACACTTAGATTTGATCCAACAATATGTTAAACTAAATGTTGGAATATAATAACAAACTCTATAGGTTAACTCATTAAAATGTTCTCATTTTTATTGGGTATTAGGTACTTGACATTTATTAATATTGACATCAATGAATGTGAAACATCCTTTGAAATTCCCAAAAGCATTTCCTTTAAAATATGTATTAACAATTAAAATTAATTAATATATGTGGAAGACCATTTCCTTCAACATATGTATTAACAATTACAATTAATCATAAAAATAATTTCAATATTTTTATGAATAAAAAATTACATAATCAATTTGACTAGACATTAAATTTCTTGCTGCTTAACATTTAAGAAGTTTATCTTTTTTCTAAAAATAACCAAATACATTGAGTAAGCTACTTATTCCTCTTTGGATACTGATGAGTGAAACACTCACTTGAAACCTTACTGATGAGTGAAACCTTCCACAAAACTTACAATATTTGTGATTTGTCAATTTTTATAATCTAGTGTTCAAACTATTGTACAATTCATTTCCTCTGTAGTACTAATGTCAACATAATATAAACCTTCCACAAAACTTACAATATTTGTCATTTGTCATTTGTCAATTTTTATAATCTAGTGTTCAAACTATTGTACAATTCATTTCCTCTGTAGTACTAATGTCTACATAATATAATTGCACACAGAGTAGTATGAGGGAGATGCCAACATAATATAATTGCACAAAGACTAGTACGAGGGAGATGTCAACATAATAGAATTGCACAAAGAGAAGTAGTATGAGGGAGAGACTCAATTTTTCCTTTTTATCTTAAATTTTTACCTCAAGAAATTGGATATTCTTAATTTTTCTTTTTTATCTTAATTTTTTAACACAAAGAAAAAGATTTAACCTTAAGAAATTGGATCCGTCTAAATACTCAATAAATTGAAGTTTAAGATGAATTTATACTAGTATTTCTCCAGAACTAAAAATCAGTTAGATAAAAATTATACAAAAAAAAAACAATTATACAATTTATGCCCTCTGTAATCTTGATGACAACAAAATATAATATTTATACAAAACTAAAAATAAAATATTAATAAATTTCAATGTCAGTTAAATAATAATTATTTTAGAAAATTCAATAAAAATAAACCCTAAAAACAACAATGTAAACCTTTCCATTTTAATTCGAGATCTTAACGTTTTCCTCTAACACTCCTCTAAGAGTGTTTACATACTACTTTAATATTAAAAAAGAAATTGCTATTCAAAGATGCTATATGGTTTTTTATTTTCCAAGAAGAATAGTACTAATGCAATGGACATCAACACAACATGTTACTCTTCAGAAGCGCAACAAGAACGATGCTTTTTGTTATTTTTCCCCATACAAGCACTCATGCAGTGGATGTCAAATCAACAGGCTACTATTTGAGAAAAAAATAAAGGCCGTAATAATAGGCACAGAGCAAACTATTTCGTCATCAAGAATTTACAGCCACTGATTTTGGCACGCCCTCTGACTAGTGCACCTGGTAAAGGACTAGTATTGCAGTTATCTTGTATCACCTACTCTTTCAAGAAACACACAACTGCGCCCTGTGTGGGCCGGTTCGCTTGAGAATGTAGGTCCATTTATGGTTTTCCTTTGTGGGTCAGTTCACCCAGCAAACATGGGGTTGTGGGAAAAAGTTAAAGTACTCACTTTTCCAATCCCTTAACAAAATTCTGTGCATCCTTTGCAGCCTTACACATTTGCCTAGTTAACTCTTTGGTCGTACTGTGAGCAAAGTTGAATGGCCCATGGACTCTTGTCTGGTATCCAGCAATTCGGTACACCACTCAATGCACATAATCTCATGTTAAAAAGTGCTGCTGCAAGATATTCTTTAGAATCGTTGAAAATCTCCATAAACGATTCCTCAACTTGAGAGTCTTCATCGAGGACAAGTGCTTCAAAAGTCGATTGCATTTCCCTCTGAATAGTTTCATCCTCTGATATTGTGCGTACACTTAATACTTGCAATGCTTCAAATGCAGTATCGATAAGACCACGTTCATAATATGAAGAAAATACATGTAAGCATGTTTCTGGATCTGGTTGAATATTTTCACGATGCATATGCTCGACTAGTAATTCAATAATGTCAAGACGTCCCTGCAAACAACATGTCAAGTCTGATAGAATAATTTTCCAAAATAGGTTCATTATCTTTTCATATTTTGCATTGAAAAGACTAATAAAAACCGAAACAATAAATTCTATAGACATTAAGAAATTCTTTTGCAAACTGAGTCATTGATTCAGTTAATTTGCAGTTTACCAAAGAACTTACCCTTGCAGAAGCTGAACTAAGAATGGTGTTATAGGACTGAACATCGGAATTAACTCCCTCATCTTTCATTTCATTGAAAAGATTAAGTGCTGCTTCAAAATCATTATTTGCCAGCACTATCTGTTAAAAAGAAACCGTCAACGACATCACTAAGATAATCATCTTGTGTCCACTCCGAATTAAAATTAAACGGTTTGCATTCCAGTCCTTTCATCTCACGAAGAGTGTAGCATCGGAAATGAAATTACCCTTTCCAGTGTTTTATAGAATATTAGGTATCATACAACAACAAACAGTAAGTCTTGAAAAATGTATATTTGAGGAAATGAGGGGTATCATACAACAATAACAAACAGTAAGTCTTGAAAGATATATATTTGAGGAAATGAGGAACTGCTTTAGTTTATATATATTGATTGCACTTGAAATATGCATTCTGCAATTCAATACAATGGGGGGAGTCCATTCATGTCTTAATCCCAAATGTTTGTATTTTCTTTCTCTGAAGATGGCAAAACCTATCATGACCTTAATCAAAATGTACCATTTAGTAAAGCAAACTCACTTGTTAAGCATGCTAATTTTTTTTCTAATTCTACCTTATTTTAACGCTTGGTTTAGGAAGTTTCATCAAAATTGTAGGGTGTTGAGTAATGTCCTTCGAGGAACAACTTCGAGATTGAAGGTAGAGGTAAGGGCTAAGAACCTAGAGGAGGGGGTGTTGGCGTTTGGCTCTTCTCTTTGTGTTCTTCGACCCAGGTTCAGTCCCTCTTTTGCGCACAACAAAGCCCAAGATATCAGCCTGACAGAGCAAGGCTCAGTCGGCAGCACCTGTGACGCAGATGTCGTCTCACCCGAGATATCTCTCTTATGGGTAACTTCCAAAACCAGGTTTCTGCAGTTGAGTGGGGAATTTCTCTTCCCTTGGAATTCTACCAACGCGTTCGATCAAAGCCGAGGGGGTGGATTGCTTATATCGATTATGCACAGTTAAGATGCGACCCTATTCAACCATCACCACAGTGTAACAGATGCATATAACTCAATTTGTAAGCAAATACATAAACATTCATTCACAACAATATACATGCGACTCAAATACATTCACCATTTACACATTTGACACAGTAACTAACGTGGAAACCCATCCGAGAAAAACCACAAAGGCGCTCTTCATCTAGCATGAGAAATATATAGCACCTTTTTGTTTGTGCATTGAGCTACAGACTTTGTTTTAAATCCTCTTCGCTTATCTATATAGATTTCTCTCTCCTCTCATGCTCTCTGATCTTCTGTTGCTTGTTCTTCTCTACTTGACTCTACAGTTGATCCGCACATAGCCTGGATTGACTAGACTTCTTTATAACTCTACAACTCCTGACTCTTCAACTCTACTATTGATCTGCACACAGCCTGGATCAACCTGCCATTCTCTACAACTCTGCGCACTTAGCTGCAAACTTCTTCTGCTCTTCACCAAGCAACTAACTGACTCTCTATTGATAGACTAGCTAAAACATCAACAACTCAGTAAGCAACTAAGCAACAGAGCAACCAACTTAGTAAGTCACCAGGTAAGTAACCCGCACACAACCTGGGTTCTTCCTTCTTATAGACTCTTACATGTCGCTCTCAACCGACTTAATACAATTAGCCAACAGGCTGTCATTCCTATTCTAGCAATACATGTCAGTAGGCACTAACGACCCGAATTACAAAGATGCTTTCATACGTGCAACATCCGCCGACTCTAGCCGACCTCGTACCCACGATCTTTCCGACTGTCACTTTCCAGTCGTTGCGCCGCTACACGCCTTCTGACATGGTTTCCACTGTCGCTAGTCCTCTTGTCGCATCTTTTCCTTTTGTCGCGGCTTCTCTTCTGTTACAAACTCTCCTCCTATCGCATCTTTTCCTTCTTCCGCCGCGACTTCTCTTCTGTCGCGAACTCTCCTCTTGTCGCACTTCCTTCTTCCGCCGCGATATCTTTTTCTATCACAATCTCTTCTTTTGTCTACTCTTTCTTCTGTTGCTGCTTCTGTCGCAACTCTTTCCTTCTTCCTTTCTGCGACCTGACTCTTTTCATACTTAGTCAGAATTCCAACTAAATTCTACCTAACTTCCCCTAGGGCCAACAAGCCCCCAACACTCACATGTGGCTCGTCCCGAACCATGCAAGGCTATTCTTTTACTTCTGCATTTGGGACGACTTTACCTTGAAAATATTGGAATATTTTCAGGATCTCTTCTATCTGTTGTCGCACATCTTCCTCTGCTTTCAACAAGTTTTCCACAAGGTCGAAACTGAGGCGTTCCAACGGTACGAGCCTTGCGGCTTCCACTACTCGTTGCACCCTTAGACATACAGGCTAGATAATGCCTGTAATCCGCTTTGCTTCAACTTGCAACTCTTCAACTTTATCTGCCCGTTGTTGCTGTTGCGTGTGCAACATTGTCACTTGTTGTTGGAGCTTCTTCATTTCTGCTGTCTTAGCCATCTTCTTTGCTAAGGGTAACTTTTTCATCTCATTCTTTAGCTGAGTTACTTTTGTCTTAGTTGTGCGTAGCTCCTCTGCGATCTTCTCTAGTTCAACGTCGTCGATCAAGGCTTCCCAAGTCTGAGACCCTTGGTTGACAGCCTTGGCAGAGGATGACTTTGCTCTTCGATTCTCTTCGTAGCCTCCGTTGTTGCTTTACTTCTTTCTTCTATCGAGTAAAGTTACTGTTTCGGAGCAGATGGACAAACGAGATGGAAAAATTCATCGACATCACCATTTTTGAAAGCTGAAGACAAAATCTCAAGTGCTTTCCTAGGCATTATTTTCTTTGGCTTCTTCCCTTTCACAGGAAGACCATGTTGCTTAACTTCTTCTTCGTCAGCAATGAAATTCGTCATCTACTCGTCTTCTCTTTTTCCTCGATGATGAAATCTGCCATCTCGTCAACGTCTTCCTTTTCGGCGTCGACGAAATATGCCATTTCTTCGACGTCTACCTTTACTGCGTGGAAATCAACCATCTCCTCTTCTTCGTTGAAACACCATCGCCAAATATATCCTATTCTTCTTGTACAAATGATGGCGATGATGGTGGCCTTTATCTTTGTTGTCGTTATCCAAACTCTGGTTTGGATCGACGGGTTCTAGCAATGGATGCTGTGCACTCTGGTGAAACATTCCACAAGTTTATCCGACAGTTTCGGTGGAATGTCATTTGGCAATCGAATTTCAACCGTAGCTTCTTCATCCTTGATCAGCAGTGCAAAGAGAGCTTTATTCTTGCGGGAACCAGAACACTTCTTAGGTCGGTAGGTAATACCTACTCGTTCGTCACACGTGCAAACATCGACTGGAATAGTGGCAACACAATCCATCACATGGATCACTTCTCTGAATCATCATACGGAAACTGCCATGTAACCCACCACTTTCTGCAATGACGTCATTGCAATCATGACATAAGTGACTTAAAAGTAAGTCGCCAAAATCTCTCGGGATTTTGAATTTAAAGCCCTCCAGCAGTCACTTCTGTGATACCAATATTCCTTGCGACTTGTATTTCCCTTTTGATAGATTTCCTTTTCTTGCGACAACATCGCACTCGCTGCTGTGACCTGTATTCCTCCTTTAACAAGTTTCTTTTTCTTGCGACTGACTAAGTGCCTTCGTCCAGAATTTCTGATCTGCGCCAGAAACCTAGTTTGCGCAAGTTTTGTTCTTTACTACAACAGACTACCAGTCTGCGACCAACAAATGCATAAAAGGCTCAAGATGTTTCTGTTTTCCTCTTTCTCTCTTGTCCTCCTTCTGTGGCAGACTAGCAGTCATCAATGGCAGGTTTCCTCATAAATGATAGTGGGTATACATCAATGAGCCCTGATTGTTTGATTTTGTAAGTGTTCATTCACAAGTCATCTATTCACACTTGTTAGATTGTACATAGTACCTTGGATTTGATCATCATTATCGGTGGGCCTCCTCGCATCTGTCAATGGTATACATCAATGGCCAATGATTAGACGGTGTCTTATTATGCTCAACTACATTCCATTTATCCGCATTTTATAGACTCATACTATCATTTGTTTTAGATGAAGAACTTGAGACAAACAATAGTATCAATCATCAATGCTAATTGTAATTTAGGGTGATGTCACTCCTTAAGGAGAATTGTGAATCTGGTTCAGGGATATTGCAATTCCATTTTGATAGGAAGACCAAACCCTAGGAGTTAGAAAGGGTTCCTAGCTTATCTTCGAGGCTTCTGGGGTTGGCCAAGGGAGATTTTGAAGTGCCAAATCAAGATATTCAACCCTTGCTACAGAAAATTGCAGAACTGAAGGTGAAATCAGTCCTAAAACAAAGTAATCATTTGTCTAAAGAAGTGCACACTAGGGGGGATTGAGTCTCCTTGGGTTTTCGTCGAGAAATATTTTTTGGGGTATTCCTATGGTCAATTTTGGGTTTTCTTCCAAATTCATGTTGTTGGTTTTTATTGCAAAAAATAGATTTAGCTAATTATTTAATCAGCGATTAAGATTTATTGCTCCTAAAACTTCTCAGTCATTAGGCATTTATTGCATATGTTGTTGACTCCAATAAGGCACTGATATACTGATATAGTGGGAAGGTCTTGTAGAAAGAAGGATTGAGCCTCCCATGGCCCAAGGAGTAGGCCTAAAGAGAGAGGAGAGAGAATTGAGGTTATAGAGATTACATCTCCTCAAAAGATGTCGATCTTAGCAACGCCCATTGTGTCCTAGTCTGAAGGGTGCTAAGGACTAAAGAGACAAGAGAGTGCACTAAGGTGACAATGAGTGCATTTCTTGAGAAGTTGTTGATCTTAGCAATGCCCATTGTGGCCTAGTTTGAAGGGTGCTAATCTCTGAGGTAACAAGATCCACACATAACCTTACCTTCATCTTTGTACCACTCTACCTTAGTCTCTAAAATCCCATTGTCTAAAATACGATAGTTTGACCTTTGAATTCCCCCTCTATGTCCCCTTCACCATGAATGCCTCCCTGTCTTCCTTGTGTCTTAGGTCTGCTTGTGTTGTAATCAATCCTACGATAGCTCAGGCGGCTCACTTATAAAACCCTGGGGCTAATTGCTACTAAACAAGAAGAGTCACCATTGAGCAATGGTCTCCCTAGATCTAAAACAAGTCTCCTTATGCTATGTATCATGAAAATGGTTAACAGTCGCAAGGGTAGGTACTCCCTCAATTAAGAGGTTAAGCCTATTTTCTCTCACCAAGCATTACTATGGCAACTTTATTGGGTCTATGGATGATCGTTGGCAATGAAACTATGGATGTGTCATTGGTACCTAGAAGGTATCCAAGGCCAGTACCTTTCAATCATTATCCAAATAAAAGGAGCAAAAAGAAAAAAGATCTAAAGAAGAAGAAAGAAAAGTGCAAAAAAAGATCAAAAGAGAAAAATAAAAGAATGAAATGGAGGCTTGCTAGGGTCAAAAGGAGAAGTATCTCATTACACAACACCCATTTGTTGAGGCACATTCCCTATTGTCTACACTAGTGGTGAAGATCACAAAGGTTTCTCCATCCCCTTATCTTGAGTAAATCAGTCAACCTTGGTCAATCCTCACTTAACCACCCACCTGGACTATCCACTTCATCCAAAGGAGAATTAATCTTTTTAAATATTTTGATGTTGATTTGATTTTAATATGTACATAAAACACTAACCTCACACTCTGTATAAAACTTATGTGGCATGATCTATGTTTTAAGCTATGTGATGAGTCAAGTGAACAATCATTGTATGTAAATATATAATTCAAATACTTCATCATTCCAAGGAATATAAGATGATAAATCCTCCTTCCAAAGGCATACAAAGGTCCATAGATTCATTGGACAATTTTGGCCAAAGTTGACTTTTTCAACAATTTGACTTGGTAAAAGGGGTAGTTTGACTTGGTCAATAGGACCAGCTAGTAGAGCATACACCCTTATCGTCATTATTAAGCTAATTGAACACTTTGGAAGCAAATTTGAACCTTCCAGACATGGTTTTATGCATATATGGACTAATAGGCAAATATTAATGCATTTTCCTAAGTTTCAGATTAAAAAAGACCAAGTCTAGTGTTACTATTTTGGATCATATTATAAATGGCATCTTTAGATACGATTTTTACATGGAGTTGATTGGTATGATTTTCAAGGGCATTTTCAACAGCATCCAAGGCATTTCCCCAACATTTTGCTCATGGTTCCACCATTTTTGGAATTGATAGGCATTTAAATTTTTAATTAACTAGTTTCCTAAATTCTGATTTAAAAATTAATCGATAGTGGGAAAATCCTGTTAGCTTTAGTGATCCTAGACTAGAGAAAAATTATGGCTGAGAAAAATTAATCCATAGCAGGAAAATCCTGTTAGTTTTAGCGATCCCAGACCCGATTTATAGTCTCGAACAATTTACAACAATTGTAACTGAAAACATACTGAGAACTAACACAAATTACGCAGAAGAAATACTCAGTAAATCACAACACATTTAACACAAATTTACCATGGAAAACCCTATATGGGGAAAAACCAACAAACTGTGATTTTTATTAACTATAAAAATCTTGGGCTACTGTCTAGGGATAATAGCCTACTGAGGAAAATACAATAACAAAATGCTTGACTCCAAACCTAAAGATTAGTCCTTGGATCTTGTTGGTTGCTAACTCTCGACTGCCACTTGCTTCGTTCCTCCGACCTCTTCCCCCTACACCTTCACACTTGGGTGGAAGTCCTTCTCCACCCACTCAATGAGATCTCACTCACTCATTATGTGTGATTGATGTGTCTCCTCTCAGCTAGGCTTCCTTTTATAACATTATAATATGCAAATACCTTCGGCCAATACCATGGACTGCAAAAACCATGGGCCCTTTACATAAAGTAATAACAAAAGAACATTAACTTTAATAGTTGACTCAATTAAACTGGAACTCCTAAATCTGAGAGGTTTCCTAGACGACTCCTACATGCCAAACACTTGGCCTATGTAGAAGTACCTGTCTAATGCTACAAAAAGTCAACAAATACAATTTAATAATTTGGAATTATGGGTCCTTCTCAAAGGTTATATGGATGTCGACTCAGCTTAAAGAGACGAGGAGAGCGAATTTGGGCCCCACTAGATAAAGATTTTGAGAGCATATTTCAGCATGAAAAATCATCTCACATGGCCCACTAAATGCACCTTAGCCATTCAGCATTGATGAGGGGGAATCCATACATGTTTTACATGCCATTTTCGACACTTTGGCATCTTTATTTGAATTACACATGCTACACTTCAGCCAAGTGTGCCCCAATAGAGAAGGGGGTCTTGGCCATTTGAAAACTCAGCAGTAAAGATGTAATCTGAACCATTGATTGGAAAACGAAGCTCAAATGAAGATCTCTTTAAATTAGGGATTTTGATCTCTTCTCTTGAGTTATAAACGAGAGAGAGCAACTCCATTGTAAAGGGTCGATTTCTGGAATGAGAATAGAGCTATAAGCTTGCAGATATTTCATGTGTACCTCGTATGTATGGTGTGATTGCGATTTTGACTTTTGCTCTCTAGTGGACATTTGATGGTTATGTCTATTTTTAGCTGAGGTAATATTGTTCATGGTTTTTCTCATATGTTGATTTGAATCTTAGATTGCTAATAACCTCTAAGATTTTAAGGAATGAAATTTAGAAATAGATTGAGCAATCCTCTAGTTCAAATTTTGTTTCTCTTATCCAATATATGATCATTGATTACTAACTTGTGGGTGGTGGCTGAGCATTGTTGATTTGGACTATCATATCCATTAGAGGAAATTTCAACTCAAAATGGGCCTTTCAACCCTAATTCAAATTCCATGTCATCACGTGTTAGCCAATGAAATTGCTTTAAATTTGAAATACCATATAGGTCTTAAACAATTTTTTAATATAAATTTGGGGATAGGTATCATAAAAAAAACTACTTTTTTTGTTCGTATTTTCGACATATCTCCCTGTGTTTTTACTCAAATTTCGATTAGGAGAGCTCGTTGGATGCAGAATTCATCATCACGTTTTTTCAGTTATTTCTTGTTTTTGGGGTAGCGGGGTCCGTGAAAAGTATGCCGAGTGGGTACTCATTGGATGCAGAATTTAATGTTGCATCCAACGAGCTCTCCCGATCGAAATTTGAGTAAAAACACAGGGAGATATGTCGAAAATACAAACAAAAAAAGTAGTTTTTTTTTTCTTCCTCCAAAATTAATAAATATTATTTTATTATTTTAACTATTATTTTATTATTTTCCTTAGGAGGCCCATTTTGAGTTGAAATTTCCTCCAATGCGTTGGAAAATTTACTTTGAAGGTCCTCACTCATATGTTTGGTGTGGTGTGATGAGGACTTAGACTTTGTCCTTGTATATTTATGTAATAAGTGAATGTTATATAAATAAAGTGATGTTTCATACTTTATAGAATGGGTCTCACTTAAGTTTTTATTTAATAATTAAAGTGAATTAATTATTAAATGTGAGTCCATTAAATGATGGCCCTAGATTTTGTAAATGTATCTCAACCCTAGATTAGGTGGTTAAGATAGGTGGTTACAATTTTTAAAGTATAAAACAGAGAGAGAGAGGACAAATTGAACACACCATTAATGAAGAGAGAGAGACAAAACTTAAGGAGAGAGATGGAATGACCTAGAGGAGTGGCACGATTCCCAAGGCAAGGAGCAGCACAATTCCCAAGGAAGCCAAAACAATATAGCAGCAGTCTGACAGTGACCGTACAACACACATGTGGGCACATTTCCCGAGGTATTGTTGTTGCATTTATCGCAGACTGACAGGACGTACTGCTGTAATAACTTTGGGCACATGTGACATGGTTTTTGAGGAAAGAAAGTACAACAAAAGGTACATCCATACAACAACACGTGTAGAGGTCTTACAACTATTAATGTGCACAAAAATCGAGGTATTTTGATTACTGTTCCAGTTTGGGTATATCTGTAGTGAGGGTTGAAGGAATTATTTCATGTGTAGATGGAAAATTTTTGAGTATTCTTCTTAATAAAAAATTTCTTCTTTTTAGGAATTTCCCCGGAGTTGGGGCTTTGCCTGGTCTTATGACCAAAACATCTGCGTCTCGTGTGTATGATTGATACTTCAGTATTTGAGAAGATCTTGAAGTGGTGGTTTTTATTTTAAGTTTATGAGTAAATTTTTAATAAAAACCTTAGATATTCAAGTGTTTGACAAAATGTGTGAATGAAATATTCATGTTAATGTCATTTATTTTCTTCAATATCGACTTCCCTATCACAATTTGACTACTTGCAGGTTGGAGCAAAGGAGTTTCAAGGAAGAACTTCAGCTTGGAAGGGTTTTATGGACTTCCTAGAGCTTCTAGGGAACTGGGCATCTATCCATCAAAACGACATCGAGGAGGAGTGAGTTGATTCCATCACCCAATGGATCAAAACACCTAACCGGGTACTCATTCTCGTCTTCTTCCACTCTTCTAATTTTCTATTGTTGTAACTCTGGCCACTAGGTTAGCTTGCATTTCTAGGTTATCTTGCATATATAAACTAAGAGCATTGTGTTTCCCTGGGAAAATCTATAGCTAAAGTGTATCTCATTAAAGAAAATACGAATCTAGTTTAAAGCATAGTGGAAAAAATCGCTGAAAAATTGGCGGTGTCTCGAAAAATCGCGATTTTTTCTGGCTACCGATTTTTCAAAAAATCGGACGTCGAAAAAAATTGTCAAAAATCGACAAAATATGGAAAAATCGACAAATAGAGGAACAAATCGATAAGCAAATTTTGACCCTATTAAAGTACAAATTTTGCATTTTTTAATGCTTGCTATAGTTTGTCGATTTTTGTCGATGTTGCCGAGAAGATGTTTTCTGGACCCTCGCCGATTTTTTGTTGATGTTGATTTTTTCCACTATGGTTTAAAGCCCCTAGGAAAGGCACTGGAAATCTATATCCACACATAGCATACTCACTAGCTTAGATACTAAACCTTGTCACAATATACATATCAAAGTAGCTTGCATGTTTGTTACATATCATCTTCTAGAGTTACTCTGGCAAATATCTACCTATGGGGTACTTATACCATTCATATTCCTAACCCCTTGGCTCATGCTCAGAGTGCCACATTTAACTCCTAATAGTTATCTTAGGCATTCTGTCAACCATAGAAATCGATCAACTATGGGAAAGCTGGATAGTCTTTGACAAGTACTCAAAGAAACTTGGTTGGGGCCATCTCACATGGTTAGCCTAGGTCTACTTAGATAGATCTAGGAAGCCTAAAGAGAGACAACCCTACCCGTGTGACACTTAGAGGTAGTGTCCTGAGGTTTTTCCAGGTTAACAACCGATCATTCCTTGCGATCAAAGAGTTGCTAGTTTGTGCAACAACAATGGCCATATACACAATTTACAGTAATAATTCCAACAATCTCCCTTAAGCTAAACAACGACCACAGAGAGATAACACAATGTTGATATGTATCAAGAGCTTGCCTCCTAAACGATATTGACACCATCTTGCTAACCCATGCATGATAGCAAGCGTACCATTATCATATGTAGACCTTAAAATTTCTCTTATGTTTTGCGTTTGACTCTCAAATGTTATTGGGTGGCCTTCCTGCATTAATATTGCCCTAATTCCAAACCCTAAGGCATCAAATTCTATGACAAAACGTTTTGTAAAGTCAAGGGTTGCTACTATTGGTGCTAAAGACATAATTTTCTTCAAAGATTCAAAAAACTCTTTTGCCTTGTTAATTTTCTCTTTAATAGGTTTGATAGTGACGATGTCAAATGAGCATAGTTCTATATGAACCTCCAGTAATATCCTGTTAATCCTAAAAGTCCGCTCAATTTGGATATGTTTTTGGGATTTGACCACTGTATGATTGCCTTGATTTGTTTGGAACTACTTTGATTCCTTCCTTCAATATAATATGACCCTAGTCTTCTACCTTAGAATTTTTTGCATAAAATTGATTTTCCTCGAAAAGAGATAGTATTTGTCCCAGGTGCTTGAGATGTTCCTTCCAGTCTCGTTGCATATAAGGATGTCATAAAAATAAACCAATCCTAAAGAAGACTTGGAGCACATTGCTTGGAGTACTTGTGTGAGACAAGTTTAGTGAAAGAACAAGAGTGGACTTGTTGGTGTTGAAGATAGCTTGTTGTGGAGTCTTTGATGTGGCTAGATAGCTTGGTGGAATGCCTTGCTAGGTCTTTTTATTGCTGGTTAGAGTTTTCTATTGATGGTTGATGCCCTGGCTAGGGTTTGGACAGCATTGGAGAGTCCTAGCTTGTTATAAGCTTCAAGGAATACTTGTACTAGCTTGTGATAATCTGTTGATAAGTATTTGTAACTTCATTCTTATATATATATATGAAGAGTGCTTTACTTTCTGAATTTTGTGTACATGCAGATCTGGTTTTCAACTTATATCTCATGATGAGTGGGTAGTTTCTAGAACTATTTGGTATGCAGATTTACAATGAACAACTAACTGATTTTGTTTAGTGATTTGGAAAACATATAATGCTAAATGGGCAGATTTATGACTCTAATAAATCTGATGTAATTAAGTAATGTTCAGGTTTATCATATATTGGGATTTGTGCCCTAAGGGATGGAAAGGGATGGAAACATAGTTCTCTATAAGTACAATTATATAGAGTTTATTTTCTTGGGCTACCTTGTGTATTTGGTTGGACAGTGAAATATTTACTTCTGAAATTTATATTTCAGATTCAGTCCCAAGGCTGAACATTCACAGTAAATAGATCCATGCATCCTCAAGGTTAAGGTGAAATTTCTGAAATTGATTTAAATAGGGGTACTCAAAATTTCCACATCAACAGTGAAATATCAAGTGAACAGTTATGTTGTAGATTTCCTTAAAATTTAAAACTCTGTTGCATAGGGCACACTCAAACCAAATGGTGCTGAATCCTTGCCGTGTAGATCTACCATCGAAGGTGCATCATATCATTCCTATTGTTGATTTTCTGAGCAGCAGAGAGCCCTTCTCTTCGGAGAATGGGACCACCTGGTCCGGGACCACGGTGAAGACTCAACCCAGTGTTGAGTGACCATTCTGTTGAATGGTAGATATTTGGTCTAGGACCATGATATAAACCCAGATCTGCCCTGGGTAGACTCAACCTTGTGTTGAGTAAACATCTGCTCTGGGACCATGATGTAGACCAGTCTGGGACTGGTAGACTCAGCTTAGTTCTGAGTAGCCATTCTCTGGGAGAATGAAGACACTGTAAGCCCTAGACTGGGTCTAGGCATGTGTGTGGCACTTTGACCCTTGATGTATGGGCTTGGTGTGCTTCTCCAAGGATCAGCTACCCTTGGTTAAGTTACCCTAGTACCAGATCTAGGTGTCACACAGTGTGTGAGATAAAAGCATTAATAACTCTCTTGGTTTATGAGGATGTACTTTTGAAATAAAAAAGTACCACAGGGGCACTTGGTAAAAGGCCAAAGTCAAAAGTCAAAGAAAAAAATAAAAGTACATTTTTTGTAAAAGTGAAAGTGAAATTAGGAAAAGAATTAAAATATTATTATTTTTGTCTTTCCTAATCTTGTCCACCTAAAAGGACCACAGGTGGAAAACAAAATTAAAGGACTTCTTATAAAAGTCAAAGGAAAAAATAAAAGTACCTTTTTGGTAAAAGTGAAAGTGAAATTAGGAAAAAAATATTATTTTTATTTTTCCTAATTAAAGAAGGACTTCTTATAAAAATCAAAGAAAAAATAAAAGTAACTTTTTGGTAAAAGTGAAAGTGAAATTAGGAAAAGAATAAAATATTATTATTTTTATTTTTCCTAATCTTGTCCACTTATAGGTGAACAAAGGCTATAAAAGAAGATCAAGCCTTCTCATTTGTTACACACATTTTTGCTCTCACAGGTGAAGAAGACTATCTTATGTTCAAACCCTCAGCTTGGGTTTTATCAGCAAAGTCCATCTTCAGCATTTTTGCACAGCTATCTTCAGCATTCCATTTTTTGGGTAGTTTTTAGCAGTCTGATATTTTTGGGTAGTTTTCAGCGGTCTGATATTTTCGGGCAGTTTTCAGCAGTCTAATATTTTCGAGCAGTTTTCAGACAGTCTAATATTTTCGGGCAGTTTTCAGCAGTTTGATATTTTCGGGCAGTTTTTAGACAGTCTGATATTTTCGGGCAATTTTCAGCAGTCTGATATTTTCGGGCTGTTTTCAGACAGTCTGATATTTTTCGGGCTGTTTTCAGCAGTCTGATATTTTTGGGTAGTTTTTAGACAGTCTGATATTTTCGGGCAGTTTTCAGCAGTCTGATATTTTCAGGCTGTTTTTAGCCGTCTGATATTTTGCTCTCACAGGTGAAGAAGACTATCTTATGTTCAAACCCTCAGCTTGGGTTTTATCAGCAAAGTCCATCTTCAGCATTTTTGCACAACTATCTTCAGCAGTCTGATATTTTTGGGTAGTTTTCAGCAGTCTGATATTTTTGGGTAGTTTTCAGCAGTCTGATATTTTCGGGCAGTTTTCAACAGTCTGATATTTTTGGGCAGTGTTCAGACAGTCTGATATTTTCGGGCAGTTTTCAGCAGTCTGATATTTTTGGGCAGTTTTCAGACAGTCTGATATTTTCAGGCAGTTTTCAGCAGTCTGATATTTTTAGGTTGTTTTCAGCAGTCTGATATTTTCGGGCAGGAGAGAAAATCTCAGTTTTTTTGAGAAAGCCCTAAATTGGTAATTTTCTGTAATTTTGGAAATTGTGGGTAAAATTATCAGTCTGATTTTTACTGATGAATTTTACAGTTACTGTGGTCAAAATCCAGATATGGATTTGAAGAACTTTTTAAAGAATTTCTTAAGCCATCTCATTTACGAGATGAGCTATTAATGCTTTTGGGGTTTTTGTCCTTTGAAGGTTTCCCCAGTGAAAAATATTGTGTCCATGTGTGCTGATGTGATGAATGTGTTTTTACTGCACTGCTGATCTATTTATGTTTATCTGCAAATTTTTAAAGTTTATGCTAATGCTGAAATTCAACACCTATGCGCTGTACGATAATTGAAAAGACATCTTCATGATTTTGACATGATCTAAGATACCAAACATGTCCATATGGGGCAGCGTGTTTCGTGTCCGTGTGTCCGACACAGACACGCTGAAAGAGCGTGTCGAACACGGCCATTTAGCGTATCCCGATTTCGAACATGCGTATCTCACGTTTGTTAGGACGTGTCCCGAAAATAGGACACGCTTTTCGCGGAAGGGAAGCCCAAAAACGCTTTTAAAACAAAATTTTCACTGTTTGTTTATCATTTGCAAGTGTGGAGAGGGCTCTAAGTGGTGTTTTTTGTGCAGGGGAAGAAGATTTGAAGGCTTTCGAAGGGTTTCGAAGTGAATTGAGGGTGGATTGTAAGCTCAACAATCGAACAAGAAGAACAATGTCTCGTTCAGCTAGGGCATGAGCTAAAGGGCAAAGGAAAGAGGGAAATGCCCCATCTAATGTCTCCCCTCCTATTCCTCCAAACACAAGCTCTTCTACACCTCCTTCTAGTGCTCCATCTGCTGCTAGTGGAGCTCATGCTCCATTGAACCCTGTTTTAGCAAGACAACAAGCCCAAGAGAAAAAATACCCTTTGTGGATGTATGTGACTAGGAAAGAAGGGCCTGGGGAAAAGCTAGGTGGGGGAGGCAATGTGTCTTGGACTTGCAATTTTTCAAGAATGAGTTTAAGAGAACATACTACCGAGTTAAGGGCTATTTGTTGGCGCTTTCTTCTTGTGGGATTTCTTCATGTAAATTAGTGAGGGTTACCCAAAGGAGGGATATACGAAAAGAGGATAAAGAAGGTTTAGGCATTGTAGCAGCAACAAGCAAGAAAAGAATGAGGATCCTCTCCAATTCTTAAGGAAACCCTCTAGTATTCGGCCTCCATTTCCACCTAGCAGAGGTGATACATATCCAGCAAGAAAGAGGCCATCTTCAAGTGGTCCAATGGACAAGATTTTCCAACATGAGGCGCGAGAACTGGTGGACCTCACCATTGCATTATTTTTCTACCTCAACTTCATCGCATTCAATGTTGCACAGTCACCATTGTTTATTGAGATGTGTCAAAGTCTTCATTGAACGAGCTCCATCTGGTTATGTGCCTCCTCGTTCAGAGAAGCTTAGAACCACATTGTTGCTTAAGGCAAAGAAGGAGGTGGATAAAATTCTTGAGCCAATTAGATCAACATGGCCCTCATCTGGAGAGAGTATTGTTTCTGATGGATGGACAGATCCAACATGCCATCCACTCATCAATTTCGTGGCATCTTCCCAAAATGGACTGACGTTCTTGAAAGTGATGGATTCTCTTGGGAAATACAAGGATGCACATTTTATGGGTGATTTATAATTTTATTCATCAAAATCATTGAAGAAGTAGGTGTTGATTCTTGTGTACAAATCATCACGTACAATGCACCTAATTGCAAGGACGCTAGCATGATTGTGGAAACTAAATATCCACAGGTATTTTCATTTTGGACACCTTTCATTGCTAATTTGCTCGTTGTTTGAATTTATCACAAGACTCATCTAGGGGAAAGGCCATTTTAATGATTTCAGTTGTAACGTTGTTAGTGTTGTAGATTCATTTATACTTGCTTTTATTGCTCTTATAGATTTTTTGGACACCGTGCATTGTCCATTCCTTGAACTTAACACTCAAATCCATTGCTTCAGATGTGACATGGATTGGCAACATTATTGAGGATGCACGCCATATTCGTAACTTTGTACAAAACCACTCAAATTCCCTCACCATCTACAAAAAGTACACACATCTTTCATTGTTGAAGATTGTAGATACTCGGTTTGCTTCCTCATTCATCATGCTCAAGAGGTTGAGGGAGGTCAAAACCGCTCTTGGGTCCATGGTAATTTCAGAGTATTGGTCTTTCTAGAGAAAGATGAATCAAAGTGCTTCAAAAAAGGTGGAGGACACGGTATTAGAGGATGTTTGGTGGGAGAGGGTGGATCTTACCATTAAGATCATGGAGCCACTCATTTCTTTGTCGCGCTTTGTAGACACGGACCAGCCCATCCTAGCGGATGTTTATGAGGGGTGGGATTCCATGACTGAGTCCATGAGGACCATTGTTATGGAAAATGAGTGTCCCGAGTATGAGACATCGACAGAGAACTTATGGTCCACCATTCAGGATATTCTTATCTCCAGGTGGGATAAGAATTGCACACCTTTGCATTGCTTGGCCCACTCCTTTAACCCCAAGTTCTACAGTTAGGAATGGCTCAATGGTGGGCCCTCACATAGGTCCCTCCTCACATGGATGGAGAGATTTCATAGGGGAGGAAGATAGCATTTAGGCGTCTATTTCAGTATAGATACTTACTTGATGAGGTGGAGGAGGTTTTCGTAGAGTTTTCCACTGCTACTAGGAGATTTGGAGGCTATGATGTGGTTGGAGAGAGGGGAGTTAAGGAGCCCTATAATTGGTGGGCAACTCATGGGGCAACATGCCCTCTTCTACAGAAACTAGCCTTGAGGATCATCTCTCAAGTTACATCATCCTCTAGTTGTGAGAGGAATTGGAGCACATATGGAAACTTGTACAATTTGAAGAAGAGCAGGCTTGAGCAGTCCAGAGCAAAGGCGATGGTGTATGTGCACACCAACCTTCATCTTATTTACAGGAAGAGGGAGGAGTGGGTGATGGGAAAGACAAAGATGTGGGATGTCTTTCCTGATGATATGGGTTTGGACAGTAGTACTGAGTTGCCATTAGCCAACCTGGATCTTAATGATCCTGTGCTAGAGCCGCTGACGTTTGATGATAGTGATCCTTTGGAGGGGTCATCTTCCACACTAACAGATATTGATCCTCAGATGGGCGGAGAGGAGGAGGAGGAGAAGGAGGAAGAAGAGAGCAACGATGAGTTTGTTGATTTAGGCATGGAGGAGGACTATTGATAGATGAGATTCTTTATTCTTCCATCTTGATCTAACCCTTTTTGTATTTACTATTACAATTGGTCTATTCGACATTTGTCAGTGGCATTCCGACATCTATGTAATACATTTTGATTTTGATGACTTAATGAGAAATATGGTTCTGACTCATGAGTATTGATATCTTGATCTATGACTATCATGAGTATACTGTATCATGAATTATCTATGTGTCTCATAATCTCATTGTGATCAGTGATCATTGATTTGATTTGTAAATGTGTAATACTAATTACTAATGTTAAATGTGCATTGGATTTGATTTCTATTGAATATTTGTAAACAATTGGATCTATATGTCTATATTTTTAATATATATAATTAATATATATATATATATATATATATAATGTGTCCTACGTGTCCTGATTTCGGGGATCACCGTGTCTGTGTTAGACACTCGAATCCCCGTGTCCTCGTGTCAGGTGACTTGGGATATGATGCATAACCATCACATCTAACCATCACTAAGTTGCATGAAATATGTAGGTATGGAAACATGGAAGCATGTGTGGTATGGCCTTGAAATGCATTTCTCGCCGTACAAACATGTTAGTTGACATTTTCTTTATCTTTCATTTTCTATCATTATACTTTAATTTTTAATATTGCCATTAATTGTTTCAAGATGTTTGAGTGGTTCCAACCTTATCATACTGTTATCACCAACCTTGTAGTTGCCTACGTGAGGTGGATCCAGGATGGATGGTAGAGGGGCAGACAACTAAGGAGGTGGAACCAAGACCGCCTAGACTCCCACATGGATGGTTGTCACGCCAATCAAGGCAGTTTTCGCTTTATGTTATCTAAGTCCGAGACAACAAAGGGGGGGACCCAGATCTCCTCCCGACAGGAGAGATCAGACCTAGACACCAGATCAGGTCAAGTAGGCTTGAGGTACGTAAGGTGTAAGGTAATTGAAGACCCTAGATCTATGGGAGATGTTACTAGGTGTGCCAAGGCTTTAGATTAGGGCTTTGGAAGTGTTAAGTTCGATCCAAAGTGGAACCAAGGTAACTTATGGGGTGGATACAAGATCTGGGGTTGAGATACTAGCAACTGATGAAGATAACCACTGCCTTGGGAAACGTAACCAATGCAGGGTGAGTAAGGACAAAGCTGGGACTATCTAGTACCAAAGGGATAAAATCAATGAAAGATGTGACAATGTCAAAATACTTGAGTCATCAAAGAAAAGTCAACTTTCAAGGAAAAGAGGTCAAAAGAGGGCTAGCGCTAGACTTGGAGATCAGTGCTTGTTGGGCCTTGGGAAATGGAGTCAGCATCTACACAACATTAGAGTGAACCAACTTGGGATATGCCCTGACCTATGGAGCCAGAAAAGTGTTTGGCCCAAAAAATTCAGTTTGCAGGGGAAACCAACAGGAGGAGGGCTAGAGCTAGGGTTTGGAGGGACAGATCCTCAGATCTAGGACAATTTGGGAGGCATCAACTCATTGTTGGAAAAGAAATGGGATGTGGATGATTGGATCTACAAACCCAAGTTGGAAAAATGCAGAAAAAATCAGATCCGGAAAAGTCAAGAAATGACTAAGAGTGCTAGGGTGCCGAAAGTCAGTTTCTCAAATCTAGGGCCACCTGACAACAACTAGCTCAGCATTGGAGGTGTTTTGGAACGAGGAGGACCCGATCTACGAACCCAAGTGGTTATTTTCCGGAAAAAGTCAGATCTGGAAAAGTCAAAATTTCAGTGGGGGCGCTGGGATTTAAACAATCAGTTTTTTAGATCTAGGGAAAACCAGCCACTTTTTGGACAGCGTTGAGGATGAATTGGTGAGAGGGATGCCCGATCTACAAAACCCAACAATGGTTTCTCCAAAGATCGAACGGTTCCCCGATTAAGTATTTTTGGAATTTTTAATATTTTGGACTTTTCAGTAAATTGAAGAAAAGCAGGTACAATGGATTGAGATCATGGAAGAAAAGAACCAACCTGTAGATCTTACCTGAAAAACCTTGTAGATGCCTTGATGATGGTGATCCCTACCATCTCGATCAATTTGAGAAGATTGAAGCGAATTCTATGTCCAGTGTTTGCTCGAGGAAGTCAATGCGCCCTCTCTCCTGCACAACAAACGTCAACCATATCAGATTTGCTGTGACATGAGAAAGAAGCTATATGCTGCAGAAAAATAGCAAGAAGAAATCATAGGTCACCACAACACTAATGAAAACTCCCTGATAAAAAACGAAGACAATCCAAGCGAGTTGAGCTCCCCTTGCAAAAATGCCCAAGCTGAAGTCGTCCTCCTGTAGACAAGACAATGATCCCCAAAAAATATAGATCTCATAACAATTTCCCGAATGCTAGAAAGCAAAAGACTTTCCAATCACCATCTAAGAACATCAGATGCAAAGGAGATCCAAAAAATATCCACAAAAAAAGTTTTGTATTATCCAGATCCAAGAGCCAAAGACCCTTTACAAATGAAAAGCTCTCTCCTTTAAATAGAAATGAGAGAACCAAAATCCTAACCACTTTCAAAACGAGTGGCTAAGATTAAAAGATATAAATGTTCTAATCAATGGTTGAGATGAGCTCAACATACAATACATGGATCAATATAACCATAAAGTACCAAAGTGGACTAGATCATCCATAAAGAGGGTACCCCACTCAACAAGAAATAAATGAAGCACATGGTGGGTCCATGGAGTGTTAACTAACTCCCTCTGGGTGCCCCATGGCACAATAAAATAATATAATGTTTTAATTTTTTGACTTTGTGCCTCCTTGAGGAAATCATGAGCCTCCCAAAAGCTCCAGAAAATAATATAAAAATGCCCGAAAAAATAGGTGTGGGCCCAATCAGATGCTGCAACTGCTGGAGAAGGTGCGGAGGACATCACTCTCATCATCTTGACTCATTCCATGTCATTTCCTTGCCTCAGTAGCCCAAACCGATTTCTTCAATAGCCATTTAATCATTTTTTAATCTGCCTCGGGAAATGTGAACCTGCCAAAACAACCTCCTAGGGTGCCTGCGTTGTCCAACTGAGCCCACCAGGCACAATCAAGTGGTTGCACCCCCTATGCCCCATGCAACGCCCTAGGAGATCCCAATAAAACATCTCCCTGCTCAGACACATCATCCTATGAAACAAATTTGCATCAGAAAGGTAAAATGAGCCTGATCATCTCTGCAAGTGCCCAAAACTGAAAATAAGCTACTTCACTTCAAGTGCCCCAAATCCATCTAGGGTGCATACTCATACCCTTTCCAGGTCTCTGCCTGATCATCAACAATATCCAATAGACAATATAATCACCTGTAAATGACCAAATACCAATAATATAACTCAAGCTACCATCCATCTGCTGCAAGTATTACAAGGCTAGGACATGCTCTATAAATCATTTAAGTAACATTCATAACAAGTAGCAGTCACCTCACGGGCGGTACATCAACCAAATACATATATAGGGTTTTATTTATTATTACTCAGACCAGACTTTCAGGACTATACTCACTTCATAGTTGTAGTCAATTTGCTAGTGAAGGTTGAAGTCTGAAATTGACAAGGCTAGGGCAAAGGAAGACTACCTACTTAACATCATGACACTTTGGATATGGAAAGGGAATACTCACTATAACCACATGCCGGACAAACAACAACACAAGGAATGGCAGTGCCTCACAAATGGTTGAGTTGTTCAGAGAGTGCTTATTCAACTTCGGCATCATGTCTACATCAAGTTTGATCCAGTTTCATTAGGACCATCAACTTTATTTCCATGGCCTTTTTGGCCTATATGACCCTTTGGGACTTCACCAGTGCTTAGAAGCACAACTAATCGCAGCTTTCATCCAGGACATATTTAAATTTATAAGGTCAACAATATTTGGATATAGCATATATTTAACCATTGCTTTTGGGACCTTTTCTTATACCCTTCACGGGGTATTTTAGCATTTCATTGCTCTTGCCCTTTGCTCATATATGTTAAGAAACATAGTTTAGAATTTATATTTTTTATGGGCGCATATATAAACATTTCCAATACAAGTAGTACATGAGCTTTCAGTTTTAGCCAACATCTCAAGTGAATAGGGGGAGTTCTGCACAGTACCAAACATTGGGACAACCGACCAGAATGATTTAGGCATACAATCCAACTTACCAAAGGCAAGTTCTGTCACCAACTCAAAGCTGAGACACAGTATGAACAAGGAAGTTTGTCCAAAAAAGGATCTAGCGGGGAAAGGTCCTCCATGCCACAAGTCAAGTAGTAAGTCAGGTTAAAACAAAACTAGAAGGTAGTGGATGGGTGGAGACAGTGAATGATGAAGCCAACACTAGCCAGCCAAAGAAATGGTGGGAATGGCTACCTCTATTCTCCCTAAGGAGGGTAACACCAATGAGTATAGATCAGGAACTTCCAAGTCTAAGTAGGGACATCAATACATAATACAAATACATCCAAGTCCACATATTTATGACCGCCAGATCATGACATTAAATGCTAGTATATGTCACAAAAATGATTATAAGAGCGATGATAACCATAACACAATATAATAAATGCTAACTCATAACCATGCAAATAATTCATTTGAACCATCATCTGTCCAATGAGAAAACACTAAAACCAATCTGGGCATCATCAATTGCTCTGCAAATGACTAAATGGCAAAATCAATCCTCGAATCTGAGTGTCCTAAGACTCAGTCTTGGCATGGGAGAGTATAATAGTCCAGTAAAAAAATAATGATCCGTCAAAACTGCTCATCTCAGCATCTCATATGTAAGAGATCTGGCTGAAAAATGTACTGTATCTGAAAAATAGAATATGGTAGCCTGGCTACTATATATGTGATAACACATACTCCATATGGAGAAAGTATAATTTCATATCCCATTCCAAATTCAATAGATCTATCAGTTTCTGGGATTTCAGGATTGGCAAGAATACAACATTTTCATTGGATTCTATCAAGCATGAGGGTATGTGATTGGCATTTAATCAAGAGCACCGAGCCCTTTATGTAACCCATTTTTGGTGGCATTGATTGTTAAACTCTTCTGTCATGGCCCTCGCCAAAAAGTACCCTTCACTCAACCCAAAATCATTGATTAGACATGTCAAGCTCTTTCTACCATATTTAAGGCTAGGATTATGCAGTTTCATCAAAGTTGGATGGTGTTGATTGATGTCCATGGAGGATCAAGGTAGAGGCAAAAGCTAAACGAGGTAGAGGGTGATACTAATGATGAGGATCCCAATATAAGCAATGGTGGAACATTGCTTGTCATTTAAATGGTCTTGCTCATTTATTCATAATGTTTTTTTTCAAAGTTAAATATAATGTGCTATTTAGAAAATAACACATTATCTCTCTCTCTCTCTCTCTCTCTCTCTCTCTCTCTATATATATATATATATATATATATTTACATATATATGTATATATATAGCACAAAACAATGCCCAAGCTTGCCAAACCAAAAACATTGGTCCTCCCTCAAATTGACAAAAGCATCTCTTGGGCATTTTTCGATGGTGCTATCCAGGAAGAGTCGCCTCTTGGTGGTTCGGGGTGAGTTCTATTCATTACAGATGCTATCATATTCCATTTTAGATTTGCGCCGAGGGACATTGCTCAAACAGTAAGGTGGAGCTCCCAGCTTTATGGGCAGTATTAAAAGTAGCTTTGAGCAAGAATATTGCTCATATTTAGCTCTTTGGGGATTCTAAAATGGTTATTGACTGGGTGACAAACACAATTCAAATTTTTGCTCCTCATTTGCATCATCTTCCATCTCCTATTAGAGTTCTTCTGCAAGCAATTGAGTTCACTTCCTTTGCTCGTGTATAGAGAGCTGAATTCAGAAGCTGATGAACTCTCAAAACTTGCTTTAGACTAGGACCCCAGGATGCTTGACTTTCAGTAGCAAAGGGATAGTCAAGTTATAGACACTGTTCTATTATCATAAACTCACCAGGATAATTTGAGATGCAAAGTTTTGTAGTCAATTGGGTTGGGTGTCATGTATTGATGTTTTTGTTTTATGGGAAGAAAGGTGCCTTAATGGCAGTATATGTGTTGCAGGAAACATGGGCCCCGCCATTGTCCCCCATGTATCAACGTCCCAAAACGTGTTGTACGGCTTCAAATGCGTGTTGTACGGCTTCAAAACACGTTTTGTACGTACAAAAACACATTTCTAGTAAGGTCGTGTTTCTGCCGCTAACTCAGCCAGTGGGCCCCAAAAAAACGTTTATTTTTTATTTTAAATTAGTGTTTCTAATTGGTAGAGGAAGCGTCTAGAAGGTTAGGTTAGGAAGCGAAAAGGATATAAAGAGTTGTTGGGTTCATTCCTTCTTCACACAAACTAAGAGCGATTTGGAGAGCAATCGATTTCGAGGGCAATTTGTGCAAGGGAGTCTTCCAGATTTGAGCAAAGGAATCTACAGGCATCTTTCATTGGTGAGCGACAAGCTTTAATAGAGTTGCATTCTATTCTTTTTAGTGTTCCACGGGGACGCGTCTCCCAGGGTCGGGGACGCGTCCCCCAGGGTCGGGGACACGCCCCCTACGCCTCCCACGCCTCGAGGGTTGGGAGGCCGCATGGAAAACGTTTCCTAGCGCCCCCCTTTTTGGGAAACTTGGGGCAACGCAGGTCTAGGAGTCTCCCAGATTGGGGGGCTCCCACACGCCCCTCTTGAAAATGGGGGGTTCCCATAGGCCCCCATCCCCCTCTTGAAAATGGGGGGTTCCCATAGGCCCCCATCCCCCTCAAGTTTTTAAATTTTTTTACTTAAAAACAAAAATGTTTCATCTTAAATTTTAGTCTTTTACACTAAATGATCATTATAAATCGAAATAGAAACAAATAAAAAGAAACAAACATTGATATGATATGCTTGGCTATAACGATTACATTTACATTACACTAAACTCTTCGAGAACATAAGAGTTTATATGTTGGGGTTCATATTTTTATTATTTTTCTATTTTTTTATAATTTTAGAGACCTCAACGCCCCCCCCGCCTCCCCGTCCCTCAAAATACCCCAAAATCTTGGGGTGTTTCTACGCGTCCCCAATGTGCGTTTCCCCGCTCCCACGCTCCTGCGTCCTGGAAACTTGGTGGAACATTGATTTTTTTAATGTTTTCATAGAGGTTTTGCTTCCATATTTCATTTTATTTATTGCAGATTTGTTTTTATTTTTTATTGCAGCAACAATGGCTTCCCTCGATTCGGGCCCTAAGCCCAACAAGAGGGATGAGTATTATCCTCTTTGGAGGCATGTGCAAAAGGTAGCCAGATGTGGAGGTGGTGGTTCATGGGAATGGAAATGTACTCTTTGTAATGGTTTGTTTAAGGGCTATTATCCAAGAGTGAAGGCCCATTTGTTGCATGAAACCGAAAAGGGCGTTAATTCTTGCCCAACAACAAGAGAGCTAGTTGAGAGGAGGAAGTATCAAGCTGAGAAAGATGACGCTGATAGGACCCGTGACCTAAGAATTGTGCTGGAAGTAAGGAAGAAGGGGCCTCAACAACTCCAAGAAACAACCTCAAAACTTGCTGGTAGAGGATCATCAACATCTCCTTCCATCAGAGATAGCAGAATAACTAGACTTCATAATGCTCAAGGGAGAGAAGAAGTTGAAACAAGAGTGGCTAGGGCCCTCTATGCCTATGGTATCCCTTTCAATGTGATTCAGTCTCCTTGGAGAGATATGGTGAGGGCAATTAACACAACCCCTCAAGGGTTCAAGAGGCCCAACTATGAAAAAATCCGAATTGTTCTACTCAAGAAGGAGAAGGAGCTTGTGGAGGATGTTTTAGCACTGGTTCGTTCTTCATGGCATAGCTTTGGGGTTAGCATTGTCTCTAATGGATCGACAGATACTAGGCATAGGCCATTGATAAATACCATTGTCACTTCACCAAGAGGAGCAATGTTCATAAAGGTTGGAGACTGTTCAGGGGAGCTGAAAGATGCTTGGTCATTGCCAATGTTTTAGCCACAACTATTGATCAAATAGGGTCGAATAAAGTGGTTCAGGTTATCACGGATAATGCACCAGTTTGCAAAGTTGCGGGATTAATTATTGAGAGTAGGTATGAACACATTTTTTGGACGCCATACATTGTCCATAACCTGAATCTGATATTAGAAGACATTGACAATAAAGTTCCATGGATAAAGGAACTTGCTGCCGCCTAATTCGCACCTCAGGTCACGTGGCATAAATCTTCAAGCCATTGGGTGCGACCTTGGGGGCAAGCTCGAGCCAAGTGCTGTCACCCGATACTCAGATCCTCCATCTAGGCCAACTCCTAGCGAATCCAAGAGGAGTGGTCCCTATGAAAAGTAAAATCTAAGGTTTTTCCTCTACGAAAGGAATGATTGATTCTAGGAGTTAATGTGAAATGAATTAAAACCTTAACAATGAGTTACTGCAAATGAATTACAATAACAACAACATTGATAATTCAAACACCATTCATGACAATATGCAGAAATTGATTTAACCATAAAAATGCAGAAGACCAGTGCCAGTGAATATGGAGTGGTTGTGTATAAGAGTTGTTGCTATAGTCTCAGTGAAAGTATTGCAATGTCTCGTTGGTAAGTTTTATGATTTATTAGATGAGTTGATTAAGGAGTGGGTTAATTTTGGGTTTGGCCCAATAAGGCAAGCTCTTTTGAAATGAGCGCTAAAGCGGCTTTACCAAGTGTCCAACGAGGCGAGGCATAACCTGCTTGGAGTAGCCCCTTGACTCTGTGGTATTCACCCTTTGCGACCTCCCGATTTCTCAAGAAATAGGTTATGTGGATTTTCCTATTACTCTAGTCACTCGTATCCCATTCTAGTACAACCAACTCATTAGACAAGCTGCAGCGGTGCAGAGCATACGGGGAAGGAGCCTTTGTCAATTTTATTAAAGCTAAGATGATGTTTATTAACTAACTACTCACGACTGCAAGTCTCTTTCCCCCTTTTCGAGATACTTGGCAGAGCACAGCTGAATTAATTTTAAAATACTACAAGAAATAACAAAAATGAAATTTGTATGTTTATTATTATTCCTACCACGAATCTCTTTCCCCTTTCGGGTGACTCGAGAATGCGTGGGGTTAGTATTTCGTTTCCTTGAAGCAAAATAAATAACTAAATAAGAAAGCAAAACTAAACTAAAGCAAAAAATCAAATCATGAAAATCACACCAACACAGATTCCCCAGGGGGGGATGAGGAGTGGGCTTTGATGAGCCTACTCAAAACTTTATTAATCCTTACAATGATAAGAGAAGTGTGCTTTGGTCCTTATATCTTAGATCCAAATGTAATATCCGTATCCGGATATTCTCAAGGATTAGTCAAGTGAATAATCAACCAATGGAAAATAACTCCATATTGAAAATATAAAATGAATATTGAAGATGAATGATGATGATTTACAATTACAATGGTAGGGCTTTATATAAGCCTTATCGTGCCTTTTCAAATGTAAGGATACATCTCTTTTCTTTTTTCTAATTAATTAATTAATAATTTCTATTTATTAACTATTAATTATTAATAATTAATATTGATATTTAATGTTTATATATATTTATATATTATTATATTGTTATATATATATAACACCAAAGGCTTACAACTTGATAGAAAAAGGCCGTTTGGTGAAAGGGGAACTCTGTTGAGCTCTTAATGGTTCATTTTCTCACAAAACGACTAGAGTTTCCTTCTCCTTTTTGTTATACCTGGAAAAATCAGCAAGCTATCAAATGCAAAAGATGCTCAAAAACATTTTAAGAGTGTCTTTGAACAATCTCCAAAAAACCCAAAAAACTTTCTAAGTTAAACTAAAAATTAAAAAAAAAAAAAAATTTAATAAGACAAGCTAGAGGGCTTGTCTTAGGATCTTTGCTTGCCTCTTTAAGAGAATGGAAAGCAAACAAGAAAGCACTAATGCTAGATCTGAAATAAAATGCACAAAACTCCTTCAACAAGCTTTTTAATTTTCAAAGTTTTAAACTTGCGAAAAAAAGGGAAAAGTAACCAGATCTAGAATTTTAAATGAACCTTGGAAGCAAACTAGAACTAGAAACTTTTAGACCTTAAATCTACTTTTAATATAACTCTAGATGATAGATCTAATATGGAAACGTTTGTAATTAAAAGAATTTTTCAAGAAATTCGTGGATCAAAAGTTGAAGAACCCAGAGTAGAGCAAGAAATAAAGGATAGAAAACACCTCCTTGGTGAGATCAGAGGGACAAAGCTTCTCTTTTAGATTTTACTTTAAGGAAAGGTAGAGCACATTTGCTCATCAATACCTCAGCTTTGGCTTCCGGCGAAAGATTCTCAACACTAGCAATGGGGATTAAAAATACTTGTGTAAACCAAAAAAAGACTACAACAACAATGTAGATCCAAACATGAAATCATACAAATACCAATTAGTCTTCTTCAACTTGCAATAAAAGAGTGACCCATCAAGAATTACCTTCTATCTTTACTAAAATATCATTTCCTTCTGAAAGCAAGTTAATCCCAAACATATGCAAGCATGAAAAAATACAAGTTACCTCACTAATGTAGAGTAAACTCCATCCAAACATCCATAGATCCCACACAAAAATAAGCCTTTTATTAACAAAATACTCAAGAAAATATTACAATGATTTCAAGCAGAGGTTCCACCTTTTGATCCTTACAATGGCCAAATTTCCTTCAATATATAAAAACTCCAGAGAGGGGGGAGGGGAATCATCACTGGGAGATGAATTCGAGTGATCTGAGAGTTTTTAGGTAAAGAGATGGAGTTAAGTGAAGTGATAACAGGGGGAGGTGCCACCTCCCATGAGGTAGGCGACTCCCTCCACCTACCAAGTCACATCACCCAAGCTAACTCGACTATCCAATTCGCATGTGCAAGTTTTACCTCACGCTACTCACAACTACACGGATGTATGAGGTGAACTCAAAAACCTTGGATAAATTTAACACATGGTATATACCACAAATAATATGTGATGCTATTAAGTAATGAGTCACATCACAAAACAACCACTCGCTAGTCACAATCATGGGCCAAACCCTATCCCATGAAGAAATCGCATGAAAGATGACGTGAGCATAAACTTTGCTTTTTTCCTTATGGTCATGAAACATGCTTTAAAGTGACGTTTCCTTACTAAGAAGAAATCGCCTACATGGGACCACCATGCCAAATCATCACTCAAACCATTAAAATAATTAATTTTTGACTTCTCCACTACTTTTGACTTATGCCAAAATGATGCACGTTTAGCATTTAAGTGTCATTTTGATGCTCTGATAGCAAAAATTGACCATAATTGACACTATGAACACCTAGAGTGTATTAAAAGTGGGTCCCGAGGTAAAGTGTATGCTCTGAGCATTCAAACAAGAGTCCCCATGCCAAATTCCGCCTCCGAATCAAGTTTTTATGCCATTTACAAGTTTTTTAATTAAACCATTAAAAAGGGCTGAAAAAACGGAAAACATTATTTTTCTCGAAATTAGACGAAACTCTAGGGGGACCTAGCACATCTCCATATGACTCAATTCAAATGCCTAACATGTTTATAAACATTCACACTTAGGCTCTAATAACCCAATAAGGCATAACCACCAAGACGGCTACCCCAACTTTGGAGATGTGAGTGAAAAACTCAAAAAATTTTAGTTGTTTGTTCGACAACAAATAATTACCGAGGGAAAAAACACTCTAGGCTAGTCGGCTTAATGTCTATGTCTTGGAAACCGAGTCTTTTATAAAATTGACCATGCTAGCACATTTTTTACAATTTCCCCAAGGAGGTATGAACATGTGTTACAAAAAAAATAAAAGGGACAAGAAGGCATGATGGACTTCTGAGCTCTGAACTTGAACAAGTACTTTGTTTATCTTTGTCGGCTCACATGAAAGTCTGACTGAGTGCTACTCAGGCGGTAACATAACTCACAGGGGATGCAAGGGAAATTATCAAATTCATCACCAACCACCACCAGTCCCAAGCAATATTTCGACAAAATCCCAAATTGGAGTTGTTGAGAGAGATAAGCCTCCAACTTCATAATGTTGTGTCGCCTCGTTGAGGTTAAGCAGTCATTAGTTTCTATGGTGGTGAGCCAACTTTGGGCTGAGTGAAGGCAGGCAGATTCAAAGCGGGGGGCTATGGCGCGTAGGTTGTGCCTTGATGAGGACTAATGGGGCAAGATAGATTTCTTGCTCAAATCCACAGCCTCTGCATTTGACCTTCTTAGGAATGCCGACACAGACCAACCTTTCTTGGGAGAGGTTTATGATGGCATGGATACCATGGTTGAGAAAACAATGGAAATCATTTCATAGAAGTCTCCCCAGCTATTATTTGTTGATGCTAATTTTGCTGATGTGGTGCAGCAGATTATGGTTGATAGGTGGAACGGTTTCAACACCCCATTGCACACTTTAGCACATCCCCTAAACCCAGAATTCTATGATGAAGAACTCATTGCTCAAAGCAATGGGAAGGGGAAGGCACCACATAGGGATAGAGAGGTGGCCAATGGAGTTAAAGTAACCCTTGTGAGAGTGTTTCCAGTTGATCTACAAAGGGAGGTGAAGGAAGAATTTGCGAATTTTGCTGGAAGATTCAGGGAATATTTAGATATCGTAGCTTTGGAAGAGAGAAGGACCATGAGTCTGGTTAGGTGGTGGATTTGTCATGGAGCAATGGTGTACATTTGCAAAACATTGCCATTCACATTCTTTCACAGGTGGCAAGCTGTTCATCAACAGAGAGAAACTAAAGCACCTACAATTTTATTCATTCTGTGAAGCGCAACAGGTTCGGTTCACAAAAATTGAGGATCTTGTTTTTGTGCACTCCAACCTTCGCCTTGCATCCCATAAGGGTCCAGAATATAACAGTGGGAATTCTAAAGAATGGGATGTGGATCCAGAATGTCTTGACTTAGAGATCTCTTTTGCTTTTTTGAATGTCAATGAGGAACCTAGAAGTGGAATTGGCCTTCCTTCTTCCACTACACCTTCTGAAACTCAACATGCTTCTTGCTCTAAGTTTTAGGAGGATTATGATGATGAGGCTGAGCTTGAAGACTATTAGTCTTTAGTTTTACACTTTTTACTCGAGTCTTTATTTCTATGTTGCATTGTACTTCCAGCCTCATATATAAAGGTTGATTTTGGATATATTTGTACTAGCCTCATTTATAAAGGTAATTTTTGGAATTATATGTACTAGCCTCGTTTATAAAGGCTTTTTTTTAGATAATTGTTATCACATATATAGTAGTCGGGCTACCATATTCTATTTTTAGATTCCAGTACACTTTTTCAGCCAGTTCCCTTACATATGAGATGCAAAGATGAGCATTTATGATGGATCACTATTTGATGATGGACTGTAGTACTTTCCCATTGCCATTACCGAGTCTTAGGAAACTCAAATTTGAGGACCGATGTAGCCATTTAGCCATTTACAGAGCAGTTAGTATTGCCCAGAGTCGCAGCAGCAGGTTCTCAGTGGACAGATGATGCTTCAGACTGGTTATTTACGGGTATATGATTCAACAGGTATTATCTTGTGTTATGGTTATTATTGCTTTTTACTCATTCTTGTGGCATGTCTTAGCATTTAGTGTCATGATCTGGCAGTCATATAAATATGTGGACCTGGTTGTATTGATATTATGTATGTATGTCTCTACTTAAACCTAGAAGTTCTTGACATATACTCATTGGCTTTTCCCTCCTTAGGGAGAATAGAGTTGATCATTCCCACCATACTTTGGCTTGCTAGTGTTGGTCTCATTTTTCACTATCTCCACCCATCCATTATCTTCCAGTTATGTTTATATCCTGACCTACTACTTGACTTGTGGAATGGAGGACCTTTCCCCACTATAGCCTCTTTGTTGGATAAGCTTCCCTGTTTATTTGTGTCTCGGCTCTAAGTTTCCTAAATTGTGTTGGCTAAACCTAAAACAAATAGCACTGCCATCAATACAATGTATATGGAAATGAAATGAATATCTTGTGAAAAGCCCATTCATGAAAAGAAGTGTTTTTGAACATACATGAATACAAGGCAAGCCTACATGAAATTGGCTTTGAAGTGTAAATGTGAAATGTGAAATGTAAAATCCATGTAACAAGTGTTTTTAAACACACATGGAGCATGAATCCTTAATAAATAAAAATCCATGTAACAAATGCATGGATCAAGGCTATGGAAACTCGAAGACCCAAAAAGCAATGGTTTTTAAAAGTTATATCTAAAAGGTTGCTGGCCTCACTTGTATTTGATATGGATTGTGAGCATTTGTCAAGGTGAATAAGCACCTCTGAACGTAACTTACCCATTTGTGAGACACTGCCATCCCTTGTGTTATTGCTTGTCCGACATATGCTAGAGTGAGTATCCCCTTTCCATTTCCAAAGTGTCACAGTGTCAAGTTGGTAGTCACTCTTTAGCCTTGCGTTTTGATTTTTAGCCTTCAACCTTCACTGACAAATTGATTACGACTATGAAGTGAGTATGGTCTTCAAAGGTTGGTCTGAGCCATAACTAATAATTAACAAAGCTCTATATATTTGGTTGGTAGACCGCCAGTGAAATGATTACTACTTGTTATAATTGTTACTTGAATGGTTTGTAGAGCATGTATTAACCTCTAAACACTTGCAGCAGATTGATGTGAGCATGGGCCATATTATTGGTCATGTTGACTGGGTATTCAACGTTATTTGATCATTTACAGATTATTATTATTTTATCTGTCTGGGCATATTAGATATTGTACATGATCATGCAGAGATCTGTAGGGTGTATGAGTATACACCTTAGATGGATTTGGGCTCCCTGAGTCCAATGAGACAATTTGTTTTCAGTTATGGGCAGTTACAGTGATAATGTTGAAATACTGAAAGGGGGGTGAATCAGTATTTATACTATTTAAAAACTTTAATCAAAAGCAGGTCGCTGATCACCAATCACATCACATCATCAACGTGTATAAAAATAACAAGATGCACAGTACACAATAGTTTTTGACGTGGAAACCCAAGTTATGGGGGTAAAACCACGGAAGCCTTTTTAAAATAGTTTTCCAGAAATAATTGGAAGGAGAGAACAACTCCCTTATTATATAGACTTCAATTTTCCAGCTTCAACTGAAAGGAGGCTACGACCCCCTGATTTACAGGCTACGACCTAAAGGAAGCTACCACTCCCTAGTGTTCCGGGTTTCACCAGAAGGAGGCTACAACCTCCTTTCCTTGCCCCACCCTACCACCCTGATAAGAAAAGGATTGTTGAACCTGTGGACCTGTCACATACCAAACTCTGCTGCTAATAACTTCAGCACTCTAGTCACTGTCAAATCATTACTGTCACATCATCTTTCTGCCTGTGTCATCACTGTCATATTAAACATCAAAGCTGCTCATCAACACTGCTGGTTACTTGCGTGTCCATTCAATAGATCTGAGATGTGTACTAAACTTCCTGCTGCTGATAACCTCTGTTCACTGTTTACTGCCAAGTCAGCCTTATCACTGCCACACACACTGCTCTATGCATCCTCGTCATACACAATCATCAAACATGCATCATCATAGTGAATAGCATCATCATAGAGTATGCATCCTTATCATCATCATAACCAAGTGTTCATCATATAGAAGTGCATCATCAATATAAGGTGTAGGAGTGTTTCATATATCATGCATCAATATCCCACTTTACACTTGTATATCACTATTTATTCAGACACTTGTACACTTATCCATATATATACACATCACTGTACACTATACATACTACTGTACATATATACACATATTATTGTACACTACTGTTCACATCCTTGTTTTTACATACTCTATACTTACATACTCCTGTACATGATGTACACTTCCTGTATACTCAAACTGGCCTCATACATTATACACTCTACTCTATTCTTCCAAATAAATACAGCACTATTAATTGCGTGTCAACATACCTTTGGGACTTTCACAAAATGCAAGGAAGGCAGTAGTATTAACTCTGTGGACAAACTCAGATAGGGCAGTTGCTGCTATTTTCAAACTAACGAAATCTTCACTCCCAAAAAGATAGAATGTAAAATTAGGGTCTATATTCTGCTTGCTTCTGTTCACATTACCACCCAGTCAAAGGATACAAAAATGATCCAGTAGTGAGCTTGAGATTGATTTTCAACTTGCAAGCAGACTAGTCTTCAATGACTATGATCTCTGGTCAATCAAGATTAATGTTAACTCTTGATGAGATAATGGCGCCCTTGGTATCTCTCTACTTGCCTCAGCTGAAGTAGATCATCACACATTCAAACCTTCCACCAACAATTTGCAGATAAAAAAAAAACAGCTCATCTATTCGCTGCTCCTCAATCATACTACCCCGAAAAATTTAGAGTTCTTTCACCACACTTCCGAATACTTATAATGTGCCGCTCTGATCTGTCTCACAGGCGAATTCAGATGCGTCTCTCATCGACTGCGTGGGTTAGGAAAACTTCATCAATGTAAAAACGAGCAACAAACAAAGACAAGATCATGGATTCCCTTCTTCGTACGATCTCTAGGCTTAAATCACAGAACAATAATTTTCTTTCTCGGCTAGCATTTTCCTCTGCGCACAAGCATTTTAAAGATCCTGATAATTCCAGAATGTTCTCGGTTGATCGCCGGAAAGAATCAAAGGTCAAATGAAAACTTCGAATCGCAGTTACAAAACCGCTGCCATAGCTCGATCTCGATAGCTTTCCGGATCTAACAATTTAGAGACAAAGACTGTAATTGCACCCTGCGATAATGCTTGGGAGTGTCCCCGAATAATGGGATGCTTGTTTTATCTTTAATGTAAATAAAGGTTAAATGTGATTTTAAAATCCGACCTTACAAATGATTGTATATAATAAGAATATAGTTCTCCGGAATCGGGATATTTGGTGTATTTATACACTTAATTTGACACTGAGTGATAAAGGTTAGGGCCGACCTAAAGGAGGAAATTTAGAAAATAATTTAATTAAAAAACATTTTGTCCTTAAGGTAAATGTTGGGGCCGACTTCTTGGAGAGTAAAAAATGTTTTATCATTTCATTATTGAAGGTGAAGTTAAGTCCTTTTTTTTATATTAAAAAATTGTTTTAACTTTTTAGAGGGGTAGACATTAGGGAATGGTTGTTGATTATTTAATATTTTATTGTAAATTTAGATTTAAGGTTTTGAGAAATTTTTAATTAAAATTAATGGGGCTTACTTGATAAGAAATAATACCATTTAATAATTGAGAACTGTTTTAATTATTAAAACCCCTTTAATGATGCAGACCTAAAGAGAAGATTAATTGTCTTAGTACTTTAGTTAGGTCAACAAGGTTGCCACATACTTCATAAATATGACCATCAAGGTGTGGGGGTGCCTAGGCTTCTTCTAGGGTATCAGGACCTCTATAATATGCAAATGACCATTGAAAGGGTCATTCGGACTCTTCCAACTTCTTCAACCCACCAATAACACATTCTAGGGTAAAGGGCATCGTTGTGGTGCTGGGGAACCAATGACACAACTGGGGAACCATCGAACCAACTTGGGGGTACCTAACCACTCTACAGGGTGTTCAGGGCTTTTGCCATTGTCCCAAGGGCTCCAAGAGCTTCAGACTTGGGCTTGGACAAAGTCAAAAGGTCTCCTTTGTCGCTGACACTTACTCAACCCTCAGAGGCTCCTCAAGAGGCACCAAGACACATTAACACACACCTGTTGGCATCAATGACAATTTAGTCAACAGATAATTTGTCTCAGTATACCATTCTGGTGCAGTTTTGCTATGTCAAATGGCATGTCAGAGCAAAAGGATGATTTGATTGGTTCACCTAGGGCGTTGTATGAGGAGGGTGTGGTCCAGCCACTTGTTTTTACCATTCTACCCCCCTTCCCAGAGAGCTTGGTGGGTTCAATTGGACAACGCAGACACTCCAAGTGGCAGTTTAAGCAGGTTCACAGTTCCCGAGGCATATTAAACATGGTAAAAATGGCTACTGAGGAATTCGATTTAGGCTACCAAGGAAAGGAAATGGCATGGGATAAGTTTTGATGATGAGTGTAATGTCTTCTGCCCCTTCTCCAACAGTTTTAGCATTCAGGAGGACCTACACCCATCTCTCCGGCATATTTTATGAGTTTCTGGAGCTTTCTGGAGGCTCACGATTTTGCACTTAGACTTATATTTTAGTCATATTGTGCCATGGGAACACAATAGGGGAATTAGATACTACTCCCTAGACCCACGATGAGCTTTATTCACGTTTATTTTGTCATATTGAGTGGGATCATTTCTCCTAGGGCGATTTGGTCCATTGATGTGTTATATTATTATATTGATCCATGTGCTTTATGTTGAGCTCATCTCAACCATTGTGTTATCCCTAAAGTTGAACCTAGACTACAGGGGTTCAAGCTTAAGGAAATCTTTTTCAAAAATATAAATCAATGAGGTCAAAATGAAAATCAAGCTGGTATGAAATCAAAGCTATTGGAAAATTACACAATTATCAAAGAACTAGGCTGGTATGTCATGAGAGCTATAAGAGAATCACACAATCATACAGGAACTGTATAACATAAAACAAGATACAAGATCCAATATCCCAGTAACTACGATCATGAAGTCATGAAATGAAACTGCCTCTGTTTTTTAAAAGTATAAAGGATAATTGTATTTCAACATAAGAATCACTGCAATGGAATTCAATGGACCATATACATGATAAATTACAAGAAACACAATTCATAACACACACAGACAAATCATAATCATACTCATTCAAGGTAGAACCTGTATTGAAGATGTAGAGTATTTTATGTCATACAAAGAGTGATCAAAACAGGATCTTCATAACTCCAAAAATGCCAACCACCTTCCTAAATGAAAATCCTTCCTTCCTTTTATAATCCTAAACAAGAACTAAATATGGTAGCAACAAACAGTCTTGTCATCTCTAGTTTTGTGGAGAGTTTAAGTCATTTCAGGAGTCAAACCCCAACCAACGATTTCATCATTTTTGTTATGGATATAGTCATCCCCTGTCGATCTTTCCCTAGTCGAATCTATTTGCAATGGTAACGCCTGTGATACCGCGAACTGAGATAAGAAAATAATGAATTCTTCCTCCGCATGCATGCTAGTAATTAACTGTTGCGTATTTGCTGGAAGCGATCTTGGCAATCTAATGAACTAGTCATAACTACATTCTTCTCTCTTATCCAGTGGAATGATCCTCTTCACGTGTGTACCTTAAACTCCTTTTACTTCTTGAGCAGGTGTGACTTGTCAAAACAGAAAATTCAATTTGTATTTGAAGGATCGAATGATGCCTAAAATATGGGGTTACTCCTAATTTATCTCCTTGAAGATGTCGATCTGTTAACTTAAACTCTGGAACCAATGTTTTCCAGCTGTCCCAATATTTCCTGAATGAATAATATTACTCTGCCACCGCCGATCAAGCACCCAATTCTGCATTTGATAAACTAACTCTACTAACATACCATCAGGAAAATAGAGAAAGATGCAAGCACGCGTAATGCGGTACAAACTCCTCCATTCCCAATCACTTGTATTCAATATTCATTTCTGTTTTTCACCAGTTGTTGATCGTGACCCATAATATGCTGCTCCCATCCACTAGAAGCTGATAGAGGTGCCATTCCACTACCGGATCTTCCTTCCACGTGCTGAGGAAATGCGAATTTAGACTTGCCATTGGGAAAACTGATGTCAATGCTCTGAGCCACCTTGTCAAAAACTAGTTGTCCACTTTCCATTATAGCCTCAGGCTTGGATGCATGTGGATAATCATGACCAGTCAAACTTCCTGATAAAACACCCTCTGAATCTTGCAAAGCATCCTCTCCAAAATCTGGTGTAATATCATCAGGAAGCCGAAAACGCCAGTATTGCCTAGTCTCATCGTCAGAGGTGCTAGAGTCTGTTGATTCGGTTCTATTTAAGATAGCTTTACCACAACTCTCTGCAGGTTCCGACTTAAATGCATCTGTGTTGTTCGCACTGTCAGGTGCAGCTCTCATTGCTGACGGAATAAATTCTGCTGCATTTGGATTTAGAGAGGACTGCTTAGTGGTTGACACTCCTTTTATAAATGAATTAATCTTAAGAGACTTTGGTTTACAGCACTCCTGGTCTAGAGCCATTCCTGAAGTACCCCATCCCAAACGAGTACTCTCCATTTCAAGTTCCTCTAAATGGTGGCAGTTCTTTAGCAGGCAAAAGAAGCTTGAATCTAAGATTCCTGCTGCAGTGATACCTTTACACCCAGATAAAACTAATCTTTTCCAAGGAACATGATGCTCTTCCATGAAAAGAAATAATTCATCGGATATTGTCAGGAGAGAAAGATCAAGGTTCTGCAAGTTGTTTGCAGAAACGAGAAAATTTCTAATTCCAAAAGAAGAAACTTTGGTTCCATTTACTACTAAGGAAGTAAGTTCTAGACACTGTGAGGCAATGAATTGAAGTCCTTTATCGCTGATAAAAGGGCAATCAAATACAATAAGCTCTTTCAGATGTATACAACCCAAAGATAGAGCCCATAAACCTCTATCAGACACAAAAATAATTCCCTGCAGCATTAATAACTTTAAGATTGTGAAGCTGTGTAGCCAATGTTTCAATTCCCACATCTGTAATTGTTCCAGGGTAAAGAGATGCATCAAAGGCTGTGAAAAGAACTTGTTGTGGTCTAAACCCTAGCTCAGGACAAGATATATCTAATTCTTCTAGATATGGAAATGCTTCTGCAATAGCAAATAGATCTTCATCTTCCAAAAAGTGAAATTTTGAACAATTTAAAGACCTCAAATTCCTACAATATTTACCAAGCTCGGCAATAGCTTCCAAAAGCAGACTCTTATGACCTTGTAGACAGAGAACCTTAAGCTGCAGTCCCAAATGCGCTATGTCGAAAATCGTCTGTGCTAAATTGCCATGGAAATTGTTCAGATCTATCTCTTGCAGTCCTTGAAACCTTTTTAAAATTCTAGGCAGATCATCGGAGATCCCAAATGAAGTAGAAATCCTCAGAGAAGGCCGAAGGCAGTTTGAGATGTGAAGGAACTGCCTACATGCTAGTGATACGGATTTCCAATGACTTGGTTGTATAAGATGCTTGAACACAGTCTCCCAACATTCCTCTGGCAGTTCTCTGGATTTTTCTTCCATGTTGATATATGGCACATGACAGCTCCAGCATCAATCCTGAGTGGTCACTTTGACATTTGGATGCTGCCAAAAACTTAAACTTTGTTGGAGTAGATCTGATGATAACACATTGATTAGAACATTTTGATCTTTTAATATTAGCCATCCATTCAAAAGGTGGTTAGGATTTTGGTATCTCTCCATCCTATTTAAAAGAGAGAGCTTCTCAATAAAGGGGTCTTTGGCTCTTGGAATCTTGATAATAGAAAAACTCTTATGTAGAAATTCTTGGGTCTCCTTTGCATTTGGTGTTCTTAGATGGTGATTGGAAAGTCTATTGCATCCTAGCATTTGAGTATTTGTGGTGAGATCTATATTTTCGTGGAAACTTTGTTTTGTCTATAGGAGGGCGACTTCACTTGGGCGTTTTTGCAGGGCTTCCTCAAATCGCTTGTTTGGCATCGCTTGTATCAGGGGGTTATCATTAGTATCATTGTGATCTATGGTTTCATCTTGTTATTTTTCTGTAGCATTTTCGCATTTCTCTTGATGCATCAAATCTGATATTGTTGACGTTTGCTGTGCAGGAGGGAGGGCGCATTGGCTTCCTTGGGCAAATCGATTTGCATAGAGTCTTCATCCAAACCTTCTCAAATTGATTGGGACAACATAGATCATCATCATCAAGGAATCTACAAGGTTATCAAGGTAAGATCCACAGGTTTGTTCTTCTTTTCTTGGTTCCAATCCCTTGGCATCTTCATTTTATTGTCAAAACCCTAAATAAAAATAATCGAAAAATTATATGGATCAAACTGCTTGATCAATTGGCAAAACATTTATGGGTATTGTAGATCAGGGCAAATCCTAAGTGGGATCTCCTAGGAATCATGCTTGGGTGACTCCACAAGGCCCAAGGTAGTGGATATTTTCATCATTTACTGGTACCTTGATTCTGGATCTAGTAATAAATCTCATTAGTCATTTGTATTTCAACCTTGGATCAATTTCACACTTCATAAGCTCCTTGATCCAAACCATAACTCATCTTGTGACTTCATCCATAGATCTAGGGCTTACTTCACCTTACACCTTACATATTTCACCTTCCATTGATTTGATCTGGTGTATTGGTTTGATCTCTCCTGTCGGGAGTAGATCTAGGTCTCCCCCGTTGTTGTCTTGGACTAAGACAACATCAAGTGAAGATTTCCTCGATTGGCGTGAACCATCCATTTGGGAGTCGAGGCCATCTTGGTTCACCTCTTTCGTTGCCCATTCCCTCTACTGTCTATCTTGGATCCATCTCATAGGGGCAACTACAAGTTTGGTGATAACAATAACTAGTTGCATTATGTAATCCTTTGTAAGTTATGATTAATAATTTTATCATTTATGTTTCACAATCGGTTCTTTAAAAAAAATTAATGTTATATTATATATATGTCCATTGGGCATAGCTTGAGTGGTTGGGAGATTTGGTTATTGCGCTCCCCACCAGGGTTCGAATCTCGTCAGGAAAATTTGCTCATTGGAAGCCCTTGTATGTAATGAAATATTAGGCTAGTAACCGTTTATCGTGATTGGCCCTTTCGGGGGTTGTTATTGTTGCCCGTTCATATATACTTGCTAAGCGAGTATAAGTGATATATATATATATGTATGTATGTATGTCTATTGTGTTTCCTTGTTTCAAAATTTTTGAGGGGTGATGTTTCCAGCGCGTTTCCATCTTGGAAACTTGTATCCATTTCCACACGTCATGCAACTTAGAACCATCATGACCTCGAAAAAAATTACGTAACCAGGACATCATGACCTCATACCTTGACTCTCATCTTAATGATCGACCATGCTAGTATGGCTTGAAACATAGACTCAAATATACAAAATGCAGAATACCTAAAATATGCATCTCTAACTAAATCAAGAAGAACCCAAATACAAGGATACCTTATCGTCATTCTAATTGTTACCGACTAGGTTGCACTTAGTTGAACTTTCAATGACCTTCCAACGATGAACAAGATACTTGTTCATATTCAAAGTTCAGAAGTCCATTTAGGCTTTCATGGCCCTTTTATTTTTTGTACCGCATGTTTATACCCCTTCGGGAAGGTTGTAATAAATGTACTGCACGACCTTATTTTTTGTAAAGGACTTGGCTTCTTAAGACATAAACGTCAATCCGATCATTCCAAGGTGTTTTTTCCCTTGTCAATTATGCAATGTTGAATAAGTGATGTATAGTTTTCGAGTTTTTCACCACTCCTCCAAAGCTGGAACGGTCGTATTGGCGGTTAGGCCTTAGGAGGTTATTAAAGTTCACGTGTCAATGTATATGAGCGTGCTAGGCATCAATATTGAGTCGTATGGACATGTACTAGGTCCCCCTACAGTTTCGTCCAATTCCAATTTTTTCTTTGGTTTCCGTTTTTTAAGCCTTTTTTAATGGTTTAATTAAAAAACTTTAGAATGTAATAATTGGTGGGTCCGGAGTCCGTTTTTGGCGTGGGGATGCTCGTTTTCACACTCAGAGCAGCATCTTTCCCCCGGTGGCCACTTTCGCTATGTTTCGGACAGCTAAAACGTCCCAGAAGGCATTATTTGGCTAAAAGTGCATCAAGATGGCATTTTAATGCTAAATTATGACATATTGGTACTATAGTCAAAAGGGTTAAAAAGTCAAAATAATTAAAATATTAGTGGATGGGGTGACATGGCATGGGTCCCCCATAGTCATACGACCCTCCACATGAATAAATGTTAAACTTTGGATATGATAGGAGCAAACGGATAATTATGAAGCGGTGACGTCAACCTCAAGTGGTGATCACGCTAGCCTTGGTTGTGGTAGCGAATAATAAGAGGGATGGACCCTACCTTCATCTCTTTTCGAAGGTTGTATTTTATTGTGTGGCATCAACTCTTTAAAGGTGGAGCTCACGCGTGAGTGTGTGATACGGTAGCCAAGACGTGGACCCCCCTTTACACATGAGCTACGAAATATTTTAGTTGTTCATCAAGTGGGATATACCACGTCATTCTTTTGAAGATCAAAACGAATATTTGGTTGGTGAGAATCTCTCATGCGTGGAGGAGCCGTACACTCATGCGAAGGGAGAAGGTGACCCCATCTTCAGTGTTGGTGAGTGGTCGGTATGTGTTGGTTGTGTTAACACCCAGAATGTACCCAGGTTGTGAAAGGTAAATCCCGGGGTAACAGCAAAACCGCTTTAGACTGTATTTCTAACCCAATACAATCAGAGAGGGATACTCACTATCTACAAGTTTTCACACCCAAAATATTCAATCGTATACAGTCTGAAGGTTAGATTTATGAATAAGACAAGTTTGTTTTGTAAAGTTTGGTGGAACAAATCGTAGGGGAGACCATTGGGCCATGGAGTCAACTAATCAGGTCTGAAACAAGTTGCAGGAGGTAAGAAGTCTGAAGATTTGTGGACAGAGGCAAGATAGACACCGTTTCTTCAATTTGGAGGTATTAGCAGGTGGATTAGCGGACAGAGGGAGACAATCCATCAAACAGAGCACCTAACGAGGATGAATTCTGCAAGACTTTAGAAGAAAATGTTTAAAATGTTTGAACAATGGACCAAGAGCATACGAGATGAATTCTGGCCCATATACACTAATGCCCATACATGAAAAGCAAACACAAACTATAATGAAAACATGATAGACAGTCACGTAAAGAAGGTTTACTTATTGAAGAAAGAGATGACGCAGGAATCTCTACCATGAGAGTTTGTCATTCCACCTCTGCAAAATTTTATTCAACTTTGAGAGACCGAAAACATATTACAATGGAGAGCCTCCGCTCTTGAAAATTCCCAACCCCTCTCCCCTATGAGGACAGCCTATTTATACTATCTCAGGTCCCCGAGGCTAGTCCTCGAAATCGGACCTGGACTGTTTACAGTCACTATCAACTAACAACGAGAGTGTGGTACTGATGCCACGATTTACATATAATTTAAACAACCATTATGGAGTTAGTGCGCGTGCTAGGTCTAGGTGACAGCATGACATTTCTGTTGCTAAGCCTGCTAATCTTGAGAACGATGTCTTCAAGTCGCTTTTTCAGGTGAGTCATCATTGACTGGGATCGAAATCTCTAGCCAGCTTGTCGAGTCAGCAACGTACTTTTCTACCCCTCCTAAATTTGTGTCTCCTCCGTGCTCAGAGGCACCTTTCTGCATGGACGCAAATTGGTAGGACAGTTTGTGTCCCCTCCTTACTCAACCTTCTCCGCAGCCCTCCCCTCTCTGAGTAACACTGTTAGATGGGGGGGCCTGAAAGAAGGGTCGTATTGCTTCTGGCAAAGGCAAGCCTCTGCAGTGGCTTGTCATTCTTGTACTCCTCACCTTCCATGAGGTGGGCTCTCCCACAGGCAATACAGTGGAGTGTGCTTCCACCCTTTCCACCACCTTTGGTAAGTGGACTTCACAAATAGGGCGGTGCAGGCATTGGACCCAGCCCAAACAATCGCTCCCACAAAGCGCAACCCGAGACTGTCCTCTTGTGCAGAAGCTTTGGAGGCAGCGATGGTATCAGGGGTTCCTGGAAGAACACTCACGGAACGTCAATGTCTAGGCAATGCGCAGCTGGGGGTGTGGCTATCAGAAGACGGGTGTATCTCTCAAAATTCTTCACATCTGTGCCCCAATGGCTGGTGCTATCCTCGGTATGAAAAACCAAAGCAACGGATGAGCGTGGAAACAAGCTCACCAACCATCAATACACCCAGACGGACAAGCTTTTCAAACCAAATTGCCATTGCCAATTTCCCGAAATTCTAGGGACTTGCAGCAAAACGAAACTTCGGGTTCTTCCTCTATGTTGGCTCATGCCATGTGTTACAATGGCTTTGAAAGGTGGTGTTATATATAGGACTGGGAGACTGAACTCTGCAATGACCAGTCATCATTCCCGCACATTCTGTCGTCGAGTATCCTGGTGTTGACATGCGTGAGGGCATGAGTCGAGTGATCCTTTACCTGCCGGAAATCTAGTTACGTTGCTTGATCTGCTGCGGCATTTCACTATTTGTTGCGAGAAGATTCTCGGGCGTCACCATGTATGGTCGAACTTATGCTCCAAAGCATATGGAATGGACGTTCTCCTACTCCTTCGCTCATGTGACATAGGAAACAAAATGATCTTCCTTGCTGCGCTTACCTTGCTTCATGTGAAGAGTGGATTCGGCTGCTCCACCTCATGGATTCCATGATAATTCCCTACCTCCTCAAACCAACCACACGAAGGATATCTGTCTTTAGGTGATATGGCACTGCCACAGGATTGGTTTCTCCTGTACGCATGCTACAAATGGCATCGGGGAAATTGATTAATCTGTCGAGAAACAGGTCATGCGTGAGAGCGTCACCTCTATTGTCGAATCGACCTGGATGCGACCCTTACGGTCCTGAAATTTTCTCAACCCTTCGATCTGGGCATCTCTCGCTTCCATCGTCCACGTGCCTTTAAACCCAAGCCGTCGAAAAACAATTCTTGATATTAAGCTTCTGCAATCATCACGTGTACAGCTTGATCAAGGGAAATCGACCTCAGTCGTCGATCCATGTTCAGCTTTCATCGAGACCGTCCAATCATGGGAACCTTAACGCTCCGTCGATCATTCCTCATTTGATCGCCTGTGCAGCTTATAATCGCGAAACGCTTCTCGTCCGTTGATCCTCCCGACCCCTTGCTCTGGATCGTAGATCTTCGTGGCCTCTATGACTTTTCATGAATTGAGATTTCGACATTGCCTAGGCTAGTTCAGATCGCGGAATAGACCACGACCGTAGATTTGCTTCCGCCTTCATCTTAGCCATCTGACCTTTCCTCCCTTTAACATACTTCGCGTTTTGGAAAAGCCCCTTCCTTCCCGCATGTTTCCCCAGCAGAATCACCCCAGGTCGTCGATCTGGCCTCGCCTTGATCTTGACCTTCCAACACTTACCCCTTTTATTGGACCCCGCGAATGTCAAACTGAGATCTTTTCTCGCATCTTCGGCCCGTGGGAACGTGCTTTGCCGTTGATCTTTTTCGTCATGATCCGAACCGTCTATCTTCGACCTTTTTTTATTTCATTCCTGTGGCTATGTGTTTTTTATGAGCAAGGTTGTCATTGATGACAAACCATTAATGACAAAGGAAGACAAAGGTTGATGTTATGGGCGAAATATGTGCAAAGGAGTAATTAAAGGTTGATGAAATAACATAAAGAAATGAATATTGATGACATGGCATGATAAGGACAAATGGAAGAACAAATGACCCATTCTGTGGTCATTTGTGGTTTGATGGGGTCCTATCTTTGCCCATTGATTTGATGGGGTCCTATCTTTGCCCATAAGCTAAACAGAGGTATCTTGATGATGTTATTGTAGCTCTTCTTCATGTGATCCTTAAAGTTCATTTGATGTAGTCTTTGTTCTGGTAAGATGGCCATTAAAATATAATTGGAGGTGGAGCTCAATTTGAGTTTTATTGAATTAAAATATAACTTGGGAGGTCGGCCCTTTTAAATTAAAAATAAATAATTAAGTTCATAGTCGGCTCCAGAATTTAAAATTAAAATAAATATAAATTCTTTTTAGGTCGGCTCCAAAATTTGTTGAAAAATTAGTATAAATAGGCGCAAAAGTATTAATTTGAGATGTGATTTGAAGTAAAAATTCGCAAGAGCTCTGAGATTTTTGGATGTAACAATTGAAGCAGCAAAGGAGCAGTCTAGGAACAGTGAAATTTTGGTGGTGACTGTTTGCAGCAGTCCTTTTTCTTCCCTTTTGAGCAGCAGTCAGATTTCTGGTGTGAATTGTTGAAAAATCAGACCTCTGTTCACTTACAGATTTTGTCAAACACTTCATAAACCATCAATATCAGGCCTCAACAGTAAACCACAATCAAGCACATTAATTAACCATTCAATGGAACTATCCTGTAGGCTGATATACTATTTATAAAGCACATTTAGCAGCGGAAAAACATAAATAGCAGCACACTGTAACACATTTAAAGACACAGTATTTTTGGTCAAATTAGACCCTGGAAAAACCCCACACTTTGGGGAAAACCAGCAAGAAAGTAATTTTATTGTGGAGCTTCAGAAGAAAGTTTTACATGAAAATGTATAGCACTAAATATTCAGCATTAATTTCACAGTACTTATCTCACAAGTACCACAGTCCAACAGCTCGAAAACAGCACCAAACTTTGGAACCAGTGCCCACTACACTGTACGGCCCTCTCTCTGTCTTTATCTCAGCAATGTACCACGATTTCTGTGCACCCACTGCTTCAGCACTACTGCTGTACTGTACAGGTACACTATAGGGCCTCTCTCAGCAGCTAACTACTCCAGTTTCAGCAACAAAAACTCTTCCTTGGTATCTATGCCAACATACGATAGTACGGACACCACTCTACAGCAGTACGGCCACCTTCAACAGCAGCTGTACGACCAGTATTAATGTCTGATTTTTCTTGGGAAGCGTGCTCACTTTCTACCTTCAAAAGTGTGCCCCTTTCAATGCTGTACAAACTGCATTTAACTCAGCAGTCATTCTGGAAGTGCGTGCCCCTCTTCTCATCTGGAAAAGCACCCTTCTTGTCTTCTATCTCAGCTCCACTACTCCAAAATACCTCTCTTGAAATTTGTGCCCACAAGGAAATAGCTCTCTCCTCTTGAAAATCAAGCCTCTTTCTTTTCTCACCAAAACTCTCTTTTGGATATGTGCCAAAATGAAGTCTCAGCACTTTTATTTACCCTATTAGGGTTATTCTAATGACTTTTCACCTTCAACGGTCGAGATTAGATCTTTGGCCAAGAGATCTATGGCTGGGATCTAATCTTTCACTCACTTAAATCTCCTAAGTGAACTTTACACCAAATTTATTATTTTTGAAAAGTCATATCACCCTAAATATTTAAAAGTACACTTTATGACTTAAAGTCACTTTAAAAACATAATAAAGTGAAACTCACTTTTAAATCATAAAGTCACATCAAAAAGGTACTTTAATAAAAAATACATTACTAAAGTCACTTTTCGAATATAAATGAGACTCCATAGTTAATGACCCCTGCACCTAGGCACCTGATGCAGAGGTGCCACCGAGCTATTAAAAACTAACATGAATGAGCAGCAGCAGTAACTTTTAGCAGCAGCCTGTTAAGAACAACATCTTTTGTGTGGATTTTTGGGTGGAAGATTGTAGAAGTTCAACAACGGTGGAGATCAGATCTCGGGTGTTTTGCACTCTTAAATCACAGCTATTCTAAAGATCACAGCAGTGTAATAATGAAGATCTGAGCTGAGTCTGAGATTGTTTCTGAGGTGTATCGAATTGGTTCTCTTGGATTTTGAAATTGCAGGTAATCTTCAATGCAGAGATTATGAGATCGCAGATGTTTCCTAAATTACGGACTATCTTTCCTTGGGTTCCGAGATCATGGAGTTTCGTTATTAAGCCCTATAAGATTACAAGCACTGTTTGAGTTCACTTGTTGGTTGTGGGCTGTCACAGAAGGGTTCTGAATCTACAGACATAAAATGTATTAAATTCCAATTTGAATAATGAAGTTGCACGGTTTGAATATGGAGATAATATGAAATTGTAGATTGAAGTTGCTATGGCTCCTCGTTCTATAAAGAAGTCCAATGGTTGAGAAGTATGATGAATCAATGAGAGCACATTCGAAAAAAAACAGAGATTCTCTAAAATCGTAGGCAGCAGAGACATAGTAAATCACAAAAAAGGTTTGATGAAAGGAAGTGTTGAGGTCTGTTTTAGTTGTTTTATTGCAAGTCTGTGAATATTAATAAAGTGATGAGAGTGGAAGCTAGCGCAGTAAACCTGGGCATCTCAGTCTACATGTGGAAATATTGCTGCAAGTAATTTTGGTCTAATACACAAATCCACTATCTTAATCCATGGATTGTGTGATCTGGGGTTTTTATGTGTGGATATGCATTTACATTCAATATCAGCAAGGAAGCCAGGGCCTGAAATAAATTCAAAAGATACGTTAAGTTTGCAGAAGAATGATCCTCCACACAAAGATTGAAGAACTTACAGGGCATGCTTGTTTTTGATGAAATTGCAGAGGCTCTAGGGTTAGTTCTCTTGCTCAATTGCAAGAATGAAATGCATTGAAGTGTTGCTGGTCTGAAATCATAGAAATTTTGGATGCCATTTCTGTGGTCTAACCTGTGCCTTTACACAAGCTTCTTTATATTGATCGAGGGTTTACTGTGTTGATAATACTGAATGACAACCAGAGTCAGTTGTTATTGAGAAAACTCTTGAAGATACTTTGATGATATGATACTGATGCTGTATACAAGATCTATTGAATGGACAATACAGATACAGTGATGCAACAGACCTTGAAGACATACATTGTGCACTTTGATGATATTGACAGAAAAAACAAGTAACATGATACAGTGACCTGTTTTGGAGAAGAGTAAGGTCTTCTACAATAGATCAATACAGACCAGACCATGCAGAATTGCAGCAGTGAAGATTGATGAGCAGTGAAGAGGATGAGCAGCAAAGGTTGACAAGCATAGAATGGTCAGCAGTAGTGATGATGAGCAGATGAACAAGATGCTTATGATGAGCAGTAGTGAACAGATGAACATCATTATGATGCACATGAATAGTGATAAAATATATTGACCTTTATCACTGACAATGATGAACTGTAAGATGAGCCAAGACATGACCAGTGACAAGGTGTTGATGAACAGAGAAGATTGAAAAGTGTGTTGCAGCAATGTTGATGAGAGTGATGATCAGATGATCAACAGTACTGACCAACAGCAGAACAGATTGAAGAAACAGGTGATGTTGATGTGATTGATGAGATGATGTGACAGTGAGCTTTAATTGTAAAAGCAAGCTTGTCTTGCTTTTGAGGTTAGGATACCTCAAACCCTTCTTAGCAGGGTTTAAGAAAACCAGGTAGGGTCCTGTATCAAGAGTAGGTGCTCTTTGTATCAGTAGGTGCTGATTTTACCTCATGGTTGTAGCCGGTCCAAAACTAATACAAAAAGATTACAAAATTATATGGTGGTGTGTTCTTTTGTGTTATGGTTCTTGATGATTCAAATGCTTATGATATGTGGATGATGAAGTGAAAGATGTTTATGAAATGATTATGAAATTGGTAGAATAGTGGAGTGATGAATTGGTAGTTAATTGTGATAAGTTAAGAAAAGTTTTATAATTGGCTTTACACTGATTCACCCCCCCTCTCAGTGTAAACATTATGTCCAACAATTGATATCAAAGCCAGCCTTCATCATTAGCTTTTGCAAGCTTGAAGGAGATCCATGGACACAAGTATGGATCCACAGGAAGAATTCATCAATGATGTACCAAGGTTTGATGTGAAAGAATATTTTGGTTGGAGGAGCAAAATGAAAGCCTATCTCAGGAAATTTGGAGTTTGGGAAATTGTTATCAATCCACCCAATCTATCAAACAAGAAGGACAAAGCAGCAGCTCAGAAAGATGCAAAGAAGGACAATACAACAGCTCTAAAATTTCTCATGGATGGACTTCCTAGGTCAGTCAAAGAATGTATTGGGGAATGCACTTCAGCAAAGGATTTTTGGTTCAAATTGGAGGATGAATACAAAAAGGAAAGACAAGACACTGGACAAGACAATCAAGAGGCAGAAATCAAAACTACTGAAGATGCCAAGCATGAAGATTCAGACCCTAGTAAAAGGTATGGATAATCTCGATTGTAGTATGCCTATATTTGATGAAGTTGAAAATGCCATTACTGAGAATGATATAGCAATGTTGAAAGCTAAACAGAGAATTATAAACTATGTATGCAACATAGATCTCAGCGCTGATTGGTACTTGAACAAAGTTGATCTTAATCAATCTGATTACAAGATGTTTAGGATGACAACCTTTGATTATATGGATAATCTCCAAAAGAAGAATGTTGAACTAAAGGAGTTGCTTAAGAAACTTAAGCATGAAGGAGTAGGTTGGCTAAAAGTGCTGAAGGAAATGGAAGAAGAAAAAGAAAAGCTAAAGATTGATTTGATCGATCTAACCCTAGAACAAAAGAACCATGTGAAAGATTCAAAAATACTTGAAGAAGCAAGAGAGGCAAATTTTGATCTGAAAACTCAGCTAGAAGAAGCCAAGAGAATAGAAAAAGCATTAAGAGATCAATTGGAAGAAAAAGAAGTGACAAATCAGAAGCATGAGTTTGAGATTGTCACTCTCAGAAAAAAGATTGAAAAATCAAAGCATCATGAGAAGTTCAACAGCAGCGCTGTCATGTTGGATAAATTATTGGATTGCCAAAGGTCTCCCTTTGACAAATCCGGTCTTGGGTTTAGAAAAGTAGAAGACAATCTAGAAGAAGACGTCTCCAAATGCTGGTCCATCAATGACCAAGGATGCATCCTATATACCTGCACATGACAACAAGGATGGTGAATGTTCAAGAACACATCAAGAAGCTGACCTCATTCCTCAAAGCAAAGATTCAACTCCAAGATGGAAACAAGGTCCAAGGTATGAATATGAATTTAATGGCTATTGTTTTTCTTGCTCAAACTTTGGCCACAAGCCAATGAATTGTGGAAGCAGAAATATTAGAAGACAAAGCAACTCGGTTAGATGCTGGACATGCAAACAAGAAGGCCATATTGCTGCCACATGTCATACTTTAAGATGCTACATGTGTAGTGGGTTTGGACACAAAGCCCATGAATGTGCCAGTCAAAGAAGTCAGCCAAGAAGGAGTTCTTCATACACTTCAGCAAGAAGAACTGGTGAACCTTGGAAGAATACAAATCCAGAAAATTTTGAAGATCAAAAGACAAGAACCTACAATCAAGTACATTCTCAAGGATGGAGAAAAGAAGTTGATCTAAGAAGTGATGGAAGGTGCTGGTCATGCAACAAATTTGGGCACAAAGCACAAAATTGTTGGAATGACATGAGAAGACTAACATATAGCTCAGCCAAGAAAACCAACAAGAACAATGGAGAAAATAATTAAAAGATGGATGCCAAGAAGCAAGCGTGGATAAAGAAAAACAGTGTGCTAAATGAAATCGAGGATCAGTGTACAAGTGAAAATGGCTGCCATATGGAAAGCCATTCTTGAAGTCTGATAAATGACTTAAAGAACTCCACGAGTTCATCATTGGAGAATGGACTCAAATGGTAGAGAATAGTTCTCCAAGAAGTAACAGGTCCTAGGATCAGATTGCAATACATCAGTTTTGGGTATTGGATTTACCTTGCTGAGCAGCTAATGAAGAAGAAGTGCTAAAGCAACCAGAGTTGAATCCACAGTTTGCGAGTGTTTGGAAATATGTGCAAGAGTGACACCATGGTGCATGTTCAGATCTTGATTTGATGAACACCTGATGTTTCCTATAATGATGATAAACTGATATTGACACACACATAATCCAATGTGTGAGCTCATAGTTACAGCTATGACAGTAAGCTAAGTTTTATGGCAAAAATAGTAGCATTCTTTTCTAAAATTTGCATCAGTAAGGCAGTCATTATGTCATACAAGTTTATGACATCATGGAGATCAAGGCTTAGTCCAAGCATCCGAAGTATGGAATTTGAAGCTTATTCAAAAGGATGTAGCAGAAAACATAGTGATCAATCTTTGTTTCTAAAGAAGACAGTCTGGATGACAAGTTCAGCAGACCATTGAAGAAAATCTTGTTCAGTCCGAATTGAAAAGAAGTTTGCTGATAGGGGGAGTATGATGATCTGGATATGATGAGCCATATAAAAGCTACAGGAAATAACAATTTGACTTGACAAAGATCAAATTTACTATGACACAAGCAATACATTCTTGATGGAAGATCAATCTCAGTATGAAAGGGGGAGTGTGTTTATGAAAAATTTGAAGATGAGCAGACTTACATGAGCAGTAAGATGACAAGCTAGTGTACAGGTTAAAGGCTTGAAGTATGATGATGTTGCATGCTTACCTGTTATGAATTTAATCGATGAGTGTTGAGGCATTCCTTAGAGCACCCATAAAGTCTACCAATGCCCTTTCCTAGATTTGGATATGACTGGAAAGAATGACTTCAAGAAACACTTATTGTTGTTGGTTGTAATCTAGCTGGTACACCAGGTGAAAAGAAAATTTCGGATAGCTTGAATATCCTTTAAAGTTTGGGCTGTACGAGAACAATATTGGCATCATTCATTTGTCCAAATGAATTATCCAAGCAGACCTTGATTGTAAATTGAAGAAGGTATTGGTTATGACTGTCATATGGTTGATTATATGTGCTGCTATGAACAGACTTTGTGTATGCTTCTTGAGCAGATAGTTGAGCATGGTAAATTTGAAGAGACTGAGCCTATCATCTGTAACTGAATTGAACAGTTTATGCATCATGTTGGAATTGTAGAGCAGCTTTGAAGTCTAGACTGTTGAGCAGTGTGTGGACAAAGATGACTTATCATAAGCAGATTGACTGTAACTTTTGACTTGACTGTGACAGCTTTGACATGACAACCTTAATGTGACAATGGAAGCCTTGGCTTAACAGTAACAATATCAGACATAACTGTGGATGATGTGACACTGATAATCATTATTTGACAGCTTGATATCAACCTAATAGAGACAGCAGTAATAGCCTTTGAATTGATAGTGACAAACTTTGACAAGTGACAGCTGTGATATGAAGTGACAGCCATTGATGATACAGGGAAAGTTGACAGCATTAACTTGATTATGACATAAGATTGATATGACAGAAATAGCTAAGAGGCACTTCACAGTACTGGGCAGTTGACAGCGACAACTTTGGCATAGTGACAGCCTTACATAACATCCTTTGAAGTGGACTGTGATATGACAGAGATCAGATTGACCTGATAAAGAGCAGAGATTGATGATCAGTGATAGGAGCAGTACGATGACTTGACAGTGACCAACATGGTTGATGAGCAGTCATTAAGACTCATATAGGAAGCAGACAATGAGGTGAAGTTTAAGGACCAAAATTGTGACTAATTATCTAGAGTCAAGATTAAAAGGATTCTGCCCTAACTAAAGATGAAGCAAGTACATCCAAGGTATGACTGGTATGTATGTGAAACTAAGAAGTAAGATCTCAGGGGGAGTACAGGGGCAAGGAGAAGCTGAGTTTAGCACAAGCAAATCTGGCTGACCCTTTGTCATTAATGTCAAAGGGGAAGAGTAATTGCAGAAGATTGCCATCAATGACAAAGGGGGAGATTGATGAGCAAGGGTGTCATTGATGACAAACCATTAATGACAAAGGAAGACAAAGGTTGATGTTATGGGCGAAATATGTGCAAAGGAGTAATTCAAGGGTGATGAAATAACATAAAGAAATAAATATTGATGACATGGCATGATAAGGACAAATGGAAGGACAAATGACCCATTCTGTGGTCATTTGTGGTTTGATGGGGTCCTATCTTTGCCCATTGATTTGATGGGGTCCTATCTTTGCCCATAAGCTAAATAGAGGTATCTTGATGATGTTATTGTAGCTCTTCTTCATGTGATCCTTAAAGTTCATTTGATGTAGACTTTGTTGTGGTAAGATGGCCATTAAAATATAATTGGAGGTGGAGCTCAATTTGAGTTTTATTGAATTAAAATACAACTTGGGAGGTCGGCTCTTTTAAATTAAAAATAAATAATTAAGTTCGTAGTTGGCTCAAGAACTTAGAATTAAAATAAATATAAATTCTTTTTAGGTCGGCTCCAAAATTTGTTGAAAAATTAGTATAAATAGGCGCAAAAGTATTAATTTGAGATGTGATTTGAAGTAAAAATTCGCAAGAGCTCTGAGATTTTTGGATGTAACAATTGAAGCAGCAAAGGAGCAGTCTAGGGGCAGTGAAATTTCGGTGGTGACTGTTTGCAGCAGTCCTTTTTCTTCCCTTTTGAGCAGCAGTCAGATTTCGGGTGTGAATGAGCAGCAGCAGTAACTTTTAGCAGCAGCCTGTTAAGAACAACATCTTTTGTGTGGATTTTCGGGTGGAAGATTGTAGAAGTTCAACAACGGTGGAGATCAGATCTTGGGTGTTTTGCACTCTTAAATCACAGCTATTCTAAAGATCGCAGCAGTGTAATAATGAAGATCTGAGCTGAGTCTGAGATTGTTTCTGAGGTGTATCAAATTGGTTCTCTTGGATTTTGAAATTGCAGGTAATCTTCAATGCAGAGATTATGAGATCACAGGTGTTTCCTAAATTACGGACTATCTTTTCCTTGGGTTCCGAGATCATGGAGTTTCGTTATTAAGCCCTAAGATTACAAGCACTGTTTGAGTTCACTTGTTGGTTGTGGGCTGTCCCAGAAGGGTTTTGAATCTACAGACATAAAATGTATTAAATTCCAATTTGAATAATGAAGTTGCACGGTTTGAATATGGAGATAATATCAAATCGTAGATTGAAGTTGCTATGGCTCCTCGTTCTATAAAGAAGTCCGATGGTTGAGAAGTATGATGAATCAATGAGAGCACATTCAAAAAAAAACAGAGATTGTCTAAAATCGCAGGCAGCAGAGACATAGTAAATCACAGAAAAGGTTTGATGAAAGGAAGTGTTGAGGTCTGTTTTAGTTGTTTTATTGCAAGTCTGTGAATATTAATAAAGTGATGAGAGTGGAAGCTAGCGCAGTGAACCTGGGCATCTCAGTCTACATGTGGAAATATTGCTGCAAGTAATTTTGGTCTAATACACAAATCCACTATCTTAATCCATGGATTGTGTGATCTGGGGTTTTTATGTGTGGATATGCATTTACATTCAATATCAGATTCAGCAAGGAAGCCAGGACCTGAAATAAATTCAAAAGATACGCTAAGTTTGCAGAAGAATGATCCTCCACACAAAGATTGAGGAACTTACAGGGCATGCTTGTTTTTGATGAAATTGCAGAGGCTCTAGGGTTAGTTCTCTTGCTCAATTGCAAGAATGAAATGCATTGAAGTGTTGCTGGTCTGAAATCACAGAAATTTTGGATGCCATTTCTGTGGTCTAACCTGTGCCTTTACACAAGCTTCTTTATATTGATTAAGGGTTTACTGTGTTGATAATACTGAATGACAACCAGAGTCGGTTGTTATTGAGAAAACTCTTGAAGATGCTATGATGATATGATACTGATGCTGTATACAAGATCTATTGAATGGACAATACAGATACAGTGATGCAACAGACCTTGAAGACATACATTGTGCACTTTGATGATGTTGACAGAAAAAGCAAGTAACATGATACAGTGACCTGTTTTGGAGAAGAGTAAGGTCTTCTACAATAGATCAATACAGCCCAGACCATGCAGAATTGCAGCAGTGAAGATTGATGAGCAGTGAAGAGGATGAGTAGCAGAGGTTGACAAGCATGGAATGGTCAGCAATAGTGATGATGAGCAGATGAACAAGATGCTTATGATGAGCAGCAGTGAACAGATGAACATCATTATGATGCACATGAACAGTGATAAAATATATTGACCTTTATGACTGACTATGATGAACTGTATGATGAGCCAAGACATGACCAGTGACAAGGTGTTGATGAACAGAGAAGATTGAAAAGTGTGTTGCAGCAGTGTTGATGAGAGTGATGATCAGATGATCAGCAGTACTGACCAACAGCAGAACAGATTGAAGAGACAAGTGATGTTGATGTGATTGATGAGATGATGTGACAGTGAGCTTTAATTGTAAAAGCAAGCTTGTCTTGCTTTTGAGGTTAGGATACCTCAAACCCTTCTTAGCATGGTCTAAGAAAACCAGGCAGGGTCCTGTATTCAAAGTAGGTGCTCTTTGTATCAATAGGTGCTGATTTTACCTCACGGTTGTTGCCAGTCCAAAACTAATACAAAAAATTTACAAAATTATATGGTGTTGTGTTCTTTTGTGTTATGGTTCTTGATGATTCAAATGCTTATGATATGTGAATGATGAAGTGAAAGATGTTTATGAAATGATTATGAAATTGGTAGAATAGTGGAGTGATGAATTGGTAGTTAATTGTGATAAGTTAAGAAAAGTTTTAAAATTGGCTTTACACTGATTCACCCCCCCTCTCAGTGTAAACATTGTGTCCAACAGTTTTGACCATAGAAGAATTTACCACCGTAGATCCAGGTCTCCTCTTCATCTGACGACTCTAGCTGACGGAATCTGCCAACCTGATAACCGAAAAGGCGCTTGCATATTTTTTTTACCAAACAGGATCATTTTCAAATCTCACAAGCCAATAATTCAAAATTTGAACATGGTGCTAACAGGTTGTTAGTGATTTGTTGGAGGAGTTAGGTGTGTGAGAGGTGGCATTGCCTCTTCAGATGGACTAAGTTTAACTCAGCTTCACTCAGATAAAATCCTACTCTATCTTTAGCGTTGGTGATGCCTCCCTGGGTCTCCCATTTCCTATTTTAGCAGGTCACTTCTCCATTGTTTGGCATCAAAAAGTGGAACCTCTGCTTGTATACATTGTAATAGTTTTCTTGAGTATTGTTAATAAAAGGATTTGGAGGCAAATTCTGTGTGGGATCTATGGATGTTTGGATGGAGTTTACCCTACATTAATGAGGTAACCTGTATTTGTTTTCATGCTTGCAAATGTTTGGGATTTAACTTGCTTTCAGAAGGAAATGGTATTTTTGTAAAGATAAAAGGTAATTCTTGATAGGTTACTATTTTATTGTAAGTCGAAGAAGACTAATTGATATATGTATGATTTCATGTTTGGATCTACATTGTTGTTGTAGTCTTTTTTTTATTTACACAAGTATTTTTAATCCCCATTGTCAGTGTTGAGAATCTTTTGCAAGAAGCCAAAGCTGGAGTATTGATGAGCGAATGTGCTCTACCTTTCCTTCAGTAAATTGGAAAGAAGCTTTGTCCCTTTGATCTCACCAAGGAGGCGTTTTCTCTCCTTTATTTCTTGCTCTACTCTGGGTTCTTCAACTTTTGATTCACAACTTTCTTAAAATACATTCTTTCAGATACAAACGATTCCATATTGGATCTATCATCTAAGGTTATATTATAAGTAGATCTAATGTCTAAAAGTTTCTAGTTCTAGTTTGCTTCCATGGAGCATTTAAAATTCTAGATCTGGTTACTTTTTCTTTTTCTGTAAGTTTAAGGTTTGAAAATAAAAAAAGCTTGTTGAAGGAGTTTTGTGTGTTTTAAATTCTTATCTAGCATTTTAGTGCTTGGGATTTGTTTGTTATTCTCTTCAAGAGGCAAGCAAAGATCCTAAGAAGGCAAACTTCCTAGCTTGCCTTACTTAGCCATTTTCTTCTTGTTTTACTTAGATTTTTTTTTAGACTTTTTTGTAGATTTTCCCAAGATACTCTTAAAGTGTCGGTGGGTATCTTTCACTTTCTTTTCATCGCTGTTTTTTGCAGGTTTACAAGAAAAGAGGAGGAAATTCTGGCAAATTTTCGCAAAAAATCAAGAAAAGAAGACAAACAAAGCTTACCTTTGCATAAAAATTGATTCTTTCACAAGTTGTAAGCCTTTGGATCCAAAGTATAAGGACCAAAGTGCACTTTTATTTCATGTTTGTAAGATTGTAATAAGGTTTGAGTAGGCTCATTAGAGCCCATTCCTCATCCTTCCTGGGGGGATTTGCGTCGGTGTCATTTTCATGGTTTGTATGTTGCTAGTGTAGATTTGTTGCTTTCTTTCTTTCTTTCGCTATTTCATTGTTTTATTTAAGTTTGAAAAAAGTAATTTGGATACTTACCCACTGCGCTATACCGAAGTACCATAAGCAACGTTACCGGATTCGGCCACCCAGGGTCTGAATCAGTTCGAATCTTGCAAGGAAACACGGATTCGGAGATTCGAATCGGAATCAACAAGATTCGGTAAATTTTTTTGGGAGATACGGATCCGATTTAGGCTCCGTTTCAGAGGAAGATGGACTCGTTTCGGAGGAAGAAGATCTGGTTCCTAGAGAGATGGAATCGGTTCCTTCAACAAGAACCATCTCCAAATGTTTGAGATCTAGTTCCTTCAAGGGAAACCAAATCCTTAAAACCAACAAAAATAACATAAAAAAAACAATAGCGCGGGAGGAAACTTACCTGGGCCCCACCGTGACTCCCAACCGTTGCTATAACCCTAGGCAATGGCCTCATTCTATATCGCAATTTGAAGAAGGAGCTTGTTGCTTGATGCTTGGCGGCTGACTGGTCCTCCACTGTGAAGGAGCTACGCACAACAACGAGCCGAGGCTGCACTAACTGCAACTAGTATGTACCCCGATGCCCCTGCATTTAGCTTGTTAAGTTTTTATTTTAATTTTTTTTTTGTGTATGCAATGCACAACAAGCAAAATTGTTGTGCGTGCTTGGTAGCATACAACACTCGTGTGCGTGCTTGCTAGCATACACAACAGTTGTGTTGTGTATGCTAGCAAGCACGCACAACAATTTTGCTTATCAAGCAAAATTGTTGTGCATGCTTGCTAGCATACACAGAGCAAATTTGCTCTGTGTATGCTAGCAAGCACAACAAGCTTGACTGGCGAAATTGCTATGTGTGCTTCTTAGCATACACAAGCAAAATTGTTGTGCGTGCTTGCTAGCATAACAGAGCAAATTTGCTCTGTGTATGCTAGCAAGCACAACAAGCTTGACTGGCGAAATTGCTATGTGTGCTTCTTAGCATACACAACAAAATTGTTGTGTATGCTAGCAAGCACAATAAGCTTGACTGCCACTGCTCAGTGCTGTGTTTTTAAAAAAAATTGCAAATATATATATTATTAAGAAATTTAAATCAGTGCACTGACAAAGACATATTTACAAAACATTGAACAGTGAAAGACTGAAAGTTGAGAGAGTAAACTAGCGCTGGGGTCACATCAAGCAGTTCAATCTAGGGGAGGGAGAGGAATTGGAACTCAACAAACCCAGAACGTGCAACAACAAACATTACCAGCATACCCTGTTGACTCTCCCCTGTGGAAGTTATGTTGTGTATGCTAGCTAGCAAGCACGCAAAATTTTGCTTACTGTGCACAGCAAGCAAAATTGTTGTGCGTGCTTGCTAGCATACACAGAGCAAATTTTCTTTGTGTATGCTAGCAAGCACAGCAAGCTTGACTGGCGAAATTGCTCTACGTGCTTGCTAGCATACACAACAAAATTGTTGTGTATGCTAGCAAGCACAATAAGCTTGACTGGCACTACTTAGTGTTGTGTTTTTAAAAAAAATTGCAAATATTTATATTATTAAATAATTTAAATCAGTGCACTGACAAAGACATACTTACAAAACATTGAACAGTGAAAGACTAAAAGTTGAAAGAGTAAACTAACAATGGCGTCACGTCAAGCAGTTCAATCTAGGGGAGAGAAAGGAACTGGAACTCAACAAACCCAGAACATGCAACAACAAACATTACCAGCATACCCTATTGACTCTCCCCTATGGAAGTATGTGAACCACCTCAAACACAGTATGAAGTAAATTGGTTCTTTAACTCTGCAAGCTCCAACTGATCATAGCAAATCTTTGTGGAACTACAACAGGTGAAACTTGGCATTATATGATAATATCAGTATAACATTTGTGACTTGTCATTATCATTATGTTTATTTTTTTATGAACTTATGACAACTGTTATTTTATCGTAATGTTAATGACAACTATTATTGTATGAAATTCAATTTCATTTCAAATCTGAAAATTACAAATATGATTCTACGAATCTATGACGTTTCATGTTACGAATACGATGTATGATCCATTGATCATGTTGCAACTTTGAATATATGATGTATATGTAAATTTTAAATCAAAATGTATCAGTATGATCAATATCATTGATATAAATTATAATGATGATTTATGAATCTATGAATCTATGATGCATTGATCTTAATTATAATTTGTTACTGGTAAGTTGTAGCCTGTAAGTTGTAGGCTACAAGGTTGTAGCGCATAGGATGTATGTGATTTTAAATTTGTGATTTTTTATAAAATTATAGATTTAAAATTTAAAATTTTAATTTTTAAATATATATATATATATATTAAAAAAAAATTAGGGTTAGGGTTTTGAATCCCCGATTCCTAATTTTGGACGAATACCGAATCCCGTATCCAATTCTTCAACCGATTCCAACCGCACCCACGGTTCATGTAACCTTGACCATAAGGGAAAAGATTTGAGCGATGTAGTAATTAAAAAACTTCAATATTTTTTATGCACTGTTGAGTTTAAAACTAAGTTACCGGAAACTTCTAGGAAGGGGAGGGGAAACTTCATTCCCCGTTTCGGAAACTTAAATGGAGGGGATACAGCTTGGAAACGCCACTGAAACGTTTCCAAGCCATATCCAAAATTAGAAATGTTTCCATTCTGTTTCCAGCTATTTCCTGAAACGTTTCCAGAGTTTCCAGCCGTTTCCTTAAACGTTTCCAGCAGTTTCCTGGTTTTCTGAAACGTTTCAGCTGCTACAAGGTAAGTTTTTGACTAGAAATATTGATTTTTTTACATGAAAATAAACAAATAAATAACCCCAAAGGCAAACTATAAAACCATAACCCTAAATTGAACCTCAAAACATAGATATAAAGCCTCAAAGATTATAAACCAAGAGCAAAACCTTAATCCTCAATTGGTGAATGGTAATTTGACATCTTATGTCTCACTGATTGTGTTTCATTGTAATTTTCCAAAATTGATAAAGGGCCTACCATTGGTTCAAAAAATCATTGATTTGTGGACATTTTATTGTATCAAAAGCTTGTCTACTATAGTGATAGTTTCACAGCCTAGTGTAGAAGTACAATGACTTTTTTTTTCTTTTTTTCTTTTCAGTTTTTTTGCCAATTCCTCACAACTTCGTTTTAAATAAACCCCAATGACTTGCATATCAAAATTGATACAATGGCAGCTTTCGCCATACAAAATAGCATACTACATTTATGAAGGGTTACATAAACCAACACATATTTGATATTTCCAATAATCTTCCAACAAACTTCAGTTTTCTTCTTTTCCTTTTTGAATTAGTATGAACCCTTGACCTATGGCCTTCTTTACTCCATTGCTAGTACACTCATATCCCTATCTTTATGTTGTGGAGAGAATTATGATGGTGCGTCGTTTAGCCAGTTCTCCATACGATGTGCATGTGATATTTTAATCTTATCTCGAGCATTTTTATTAGTATAAACCATAAAACATAAACAACATATCCAAGGAAACTCATTGGTGTCTAGAGATAGTATTATTGCATAGAGTGCAATATTGCTTGTCATCACACTCACACCTAAGTTGCACTAAAACATGAGCTCACTTATTTATACTTGTGTGCTTAATTAATCCCCTTAAAACATGGTTGATTATGTCAAATTTGAATATCCAAGTCGGTTGCAAATCATAGACAATCCTATGAATTTAGGCCCTTTAAGAGCCAGTCAGTTAGTCACTTTTGGAACCAGTCGGTTGGTCAATTGACTCTCACTTGCCGAGTTGATTGTCTCTTCAGTGAGTGGACCAACCTAAATACAACATAGTTAAGTCTGTCTTACATAAAAAATTGTGTTTAATCACAAATTTTAACACTTTTCTAGAGGTGTAAACAACGTAATATTTGTTAGATGGTAACATTTGGATACATCCATCAAGTAATTTTAGGGTTTGAAATCGATGTTTAGAAGTAGTTGACATGTCCCTGTTTAAATGCTTGCCAGTGGGTGACTTATCTATGGCACGTGAGATAGAAGAATATTGTTTAAGACAATATTTGAGTTTGTTGATTTTAATTGTTATAAATGAAACAACTACTTTTAAATCTAATTGATGAATGGTAGTCTAAAGTATGTATGTCTCATGGCCTTTTATATATATAAGTCTGCCGCCGTTTGCTTGCCGTATCGTATCCCACATTTTTCAAAATTTATGGTATCCGTTTCCCTCCCCGTATCCGTATCCGTTCCCGTATCTGTTTCAGTGCAACTTAGGTTTAAAATAAACCTCCTTGCTTTCCCCAATACATATTCATGGATAAGGGCTTTCCCGAGTACTGAATCTGGAAAGAGACTCCTGGGATTTACCTTTTCTAAATTAGAAAACTTTGCTCAAAAAACACTTAAAACTTACAAAGGCCTTCATCTTCGAATGCTCTACTTCCACTGCAGCTTCGTCTAATCAGTTGGTAGTATCAGAAAGAGATTCAGGTGACTAGCTTAATTAGTTTCCACTCCCAAATGAATCTACCCATGCAAAAATCCAACGCCTCGAATTGATCCGTTGTGGTGGCAAAATCCACAAAGGAAGCGGGAACAACTGGACAGTGACCTCAAGACACCGTTAGGCTACACCCTTGTTGGTGTAGTGTTGAACACGTCTCAGAGACTCCAACCAGCACACATATTCCTTGCGGGGAGCCGCATCGGATAAAGGTTTTGGACATACTCCTTGTACCTTCGGGTATATTGGGAGTTCCCATCCCCTAAGTTAATCCAGATCATTACCACATTGATAAAACTAACCAAGAATTTACCCATTCCTTAATCAATTCATTTAACAATCTAAAATTACCAACCAAGACACTGCAATACTTTCACTGAGACTACACCATTAACCCATATTTGCAAAGCATTCTTTCATTATGGCACTGATCTATCATGTTATGTCTTGCATAAATTAATTTCACAATGTGTCATTGAATATGGTGTATCTAATTTGAATTGAAGTGTTGCTGGAGTAAATTTTGTTTGCAGTAATTGGTAGTATTTAATTTCATCCATTTCACATTAAAACTCCTAGAAAATTTGTGTTTCTTGCCTTTAGTTAAAAACAACCTTATACTTTTCTTTATTAGGGTCCACCACCCTTGGCTTCGCTAGGAGTTGACCTAGACAAAGGAGTCGAGTATCAGGTGACAGCAATTGGCTCGAGCTTGCCCCCAAGGTCGCACCCAGTGGTTTGAAGATTTCTACCACGTCACCCGAGGTGCGAATTAGGCGACAACACTAATCACAAGATTTGTCGCAATGACCATTTAACTTACCCACATTGACATTTTCTAACCAAAGTTTACATTATATTTACATTCAGAAGAATTAAAATTTCAATACAACTTGCATTCAAAATCAACGACATACTTGGAGTTGCAATGTAAGAAGTTCCATTGGAGAGCCCTATCAATAGTCGGCCTGAAAAAAATTGACCTAGGATGGATTGATCCTTCTGCAATGCAACAACATTCTTTAAAACTTCAAAGATTTTTTCATCTTATTTCATCGACTACATTAAGGAGATAGCATCTTGAGGAGGTGTAAAATGTAATGAACGTAGATTATATTGCATTAATTATACTAATTAGTGTAGGGTTGTTTCCACTAGTATAGATGTGTCTTTAGGTAGTATATAAGAGGCCTTCTTTTCTTATGGAAAGCGCACCATGTGAAACCCTCATTTTGAAGATAATACTTAGGCTAAATTGTTTAGTTGCAGTTTTGGCAACCTAACCTGGCAAGACATCGAGTGAGGCCCACAATATTCACAAAGGTAGCCAGCATGGGGACTTGACCCCGTGACCTCTTGCTTGCAATTCACAACACTCATCCAGTCAAGCTAACCTGCTAGGCTATGTCTTCTTGACTACCTATCATTTATACTTGTATCACTTAAATTACTAAAAATTTGTCCTTTGGACAATACAATATGCCCTTGTCCATCTTCTCTCTCGATGCTTCATTAATGAACTATTTGGCTCATTATAATGCCAACAACCAAGCCTTGTATGAGCCACCTCAATTAGAGGAACCAATCCTAGTCACACATCTTGAGGCCACATCCCCAAATTTTCAACATTCATAAGAAAACGCATGAAGCAATATAGTTCAATGAACACATAAATACCTAGTAAAAGTAAAGATTACAAAATATATTATGTAGTCTTCAACAAATTTTCATATAAACAATTGTACATAACTACCCTTTTGAATATGACTCTAAACAATAATTATATTATGTAAATAACAACAATTAGGCATATTACCATAGTTAGTGCTTAATGCAAGGTGGGCTTTGACAAATCTGGAGATAAAGTGGGTTTGTCGTCTTCACAGTGTATGATTGATCTAGATTTCATATAAGCTATGTGTTTTTGCTTGGTTGGTTATCTTTCAAGAGATCCCATCTAAGGCCAGGTTGGCTAACATTGGCCTTTCAAATTATTTGTGCCTAGTGTTATCACATATATATTGCAGCTGGGCTACCATGATGCAGCATACAGATTGATCTCTTTATTTTACCGAGCTATTCATTTAGATGGGGTTTTTGCATTGATCTTTACAGCCTCAGCCATTTCAGAGCCTTGTTTATCAGTGTTTCCTTGCCAACACTGAGATGTCCTTGACCATTGAGAGGATTTTAGTGGTAACTTAGTTCACTGAGCAGAGTAGCAGATCAGATGTGGTACACAGTTATAGAGGGGCCTATGAGATGGAGAAAGATATATGGCTCCTTGTTGAGTTTTTTGCTCTTTGATGTATGTTAAACACCTAGGATTATTATGCTAGGATGATCATGGTGACCTATGCTTATATATATAT